>ML395860.1:0-53688 GCA_005239525.1 Nicotiana knightiana | reverse complement strand
TTGGTTGGACCGAACCGTGTAAGGCTGCCTACGTATCCTCTTTTTTTAGGAATCAGGTCTAATGTAGTTCAAATATCTGACCTAACTATTTTTCATCTTTCTTTCTTTTTCTCATGTTTTTTTTCTTTTTTTTTCGAAACATGTTGTCCCACCTTTTATTTTATTTTTTTTGGGGGGGGGGGGGGGGGGATCTTATTTTGATTTGATGACTGGAATGTAATAATTATGATACCATTTTCCTCTATTTCTTACTTATCGTTATCTTCACTTTCATTATTTTTCACTTTTGGTATGTATATAACTTTACCATTCCATGTATATATTCATTTCCATTTTGTATATATTCGTTTCACTCCATTATTGTACATATTCATCTTATTTTCCGTAGTTTACTTTATAACTTGTTTTGTATTTTTGTTTAATAGCTTAGCTTCTTATTTCCTTTAGTATCTTCTTTTTGATTTTTTAGCTTCTTTTTATATTTTTGCATGATCAATAAGCCTATGGTTTTCTTAATGCCACGGTTCTTTCCAAAGGCGGATATTGTGTGAACCGGGTAGTTCTTCCCAATGATGGATTGCGTGACAACCTTCTTAAGGGACTGAGTCCGTTTTCTTTTTGATTTGATATGTAGTAGTAATGAATAAAAGTGTCTCAAGCAGGCTTCACTTGCTACTAACACATTTACATTTGATCTCATGGTTAGAGACAAGTTGGTTGACGAGAATAGCTCTAGGTGTGACCTTTAGACTCTTGAGTTGACTAAAACTATCATCAAGTGGTCTCTTTGAGTTATATATGATTTTCAATCTTAGCTAGGGTTGTTGTGGGCCCTCGACTCTATTCTTTTTAACAATCCAGTAGCTTGAGAGGTGAGGTATTGTATTGAAAGTTCAAGTCCCATGCAAATAAGTCTAGAACTTGTCCTGAATGTTTGTCTAGGAGAAATTATAAGTGGATCTCGACTTGAGAAGTGATTATAGGCTCTACTTAGGTCCCATTTGAAATTTGAAAGCTTCTTTAGCCTACCAATATGATATCCTTAGTCAACCCCTTTGAGCCTAAGCCTTTTTCATTCAATAACCAATTACAAGCCTTTATCCATTTTATAATGACCCTCTCTTGGCACCCAATCTTTCCTTAGCATTCATGATGAACAATTGGCAAAAACATAAGTTTCGGGGAGAGAAGAGGAATTTCAAAGTGATGAAAGGTACAAAGAACAAAAAGAATTGATGAAAAGGAAATACAAAGAAAAGTATTAAGAGTTAAAAGAAATATGTCAGAAAGAAAGAAAAGGTTGAAGGGATTCAAAGAGAACAATGTTGAAAGGCATGGAATGATGAGAAAAGGAGAAAATGATTGTCATGAAGAAGAAAGAGTGACAATGTGTCTCTCTAGTCCCCTAAGGAAGAAGAAATTGACTCAACGAGTCAAGAAAGTATGAGCCGAAACGAGAAATGGAGTGCTTAAGGAAAGACGAAACCATCATAGTTCATATGTCCTACCTTGATCCAAAAAAAAAATCCTTCATTACATCCCGCTAAAGCCTTATATTTTTTCAAGTTGAGTGAGATTGCATTATTGGTGATTTACATAAGGGGAAAGCTTATGGTACTTAGAGCCGGACTTGTGGCATTCTTTTGAGAGTGATGAGCACACTTCTTTACTATCCTTGATTTGAGTGTTACATTCTAAAAAGTGAGATTTGCTAAAGGCGAGTAGAGGAGGAGGAGTCTGGGATACACAATGACCTACGTGAGAGAATGAGCTTCCTTGATGAATTGAGTCAACAGTTGATGCTCTGTGTCACATTAGAACTATGGAACTCAAAAACACAACTATGGTTCAATAAACAAGTCAACATGATGAGGTTCATCTCGCCCATATCGTCATAAGGCCTAAACAGGATTACAACATGCGTGCAAATAATCATGCAACCTCACAACCCTTCATAGCATAATAGAGAAACACATAACATAGACCACGACACGATAACATCCATTCTACCGATGATATACCCACCCACTGTGGCAATTGCGTAAGAGTGAGAAACCCGATCTGATATAGAACGCACATTCTCATTAAGCCAATAAATAGCCCCCAAACCAATTTTGATCATTCCCAAACAAGTAAATAACCTTTCAAAATTCCATAGCAACCTATCCATAATACATTGCGTCAGTTACCCAATTTTCAATATTTCATGACAATCTGTAATTAAGGAATACTACATACGACGACATCCAGTCTCTAAACCTCATGAATACCAGAATCTCCATTGTGATGATCCAAAGGGTCATTACCTATGTTATTACCCATCCCGAACTTCAGAGACCTTGAAAACCTCATTTGTATTTTCCTCGATTTGCATGCGCAGTCCGGGCGCGTAGCTGGACAGCTTAAATATGAGATTCTGTGAAAAATGCTAAGATTTGATATTAAAATGAATAAATTTGACTTCAGTCAACATTTTTGGTAAACATACCCGGACACGTGATTTGACGGTCCCATAGGGTCCGTAGGAAAATATGGGACTTGGGGGTATGCCCGGAATCGAATTTCGAGGTCCCAAGCCCAAGAAATGAATTTTTGAGAAAAATTGTTTTTCTGAAATTTATAAAGAAAAGTGAGATGAAAATTTGCTAGAATATGTTGGTATCGGGCATGTATTTTGGTTCCGGCGCCCGGTACAGGTCTTATATGTGGTTTGAGATATTTCTGTGAAGTTTGGTTGAAATTGGACGTCGTTTGACGTGTTCCGGACTTAAAAATGGAAAATTTGATGTTTTATGAAATTTGATAGAATTCATGGATTTTGAGGTTTAATTCGATGTATATGATGTTATATTGGCGATTTGATCGCACGGTTAAGTTCGTAAGATGTTGTTGAGTCAGTGCACGTGATTTGTTAGGAGCCCTGAGGGCTCGAGAGTGTTTCGGAGGTGTCTCGGAGTGATTTTGAACTTAGGAAAATTTCTGGTTTTTGCTTCAGCTGTTGTAGGTTCATTTGTTCTTCACGATCGCGAAGCCTCTTCCGCGTTCGCGAAGCTTTAAAATTTCCTTCATCGCGTTTGCGTCCATTTCCTCGCGATCGTGTAGGGTTATTTGACCCTGAGGGCTTAGCCCTCCTTTCCTCTTCGTGTTCGCGTACAATTGACCGCGATCGCATAGCCTTACCGATCTCCTTCATCGCGTTTGCGTAAGTCAACTTCTGGACCGCAATTTTCTTTACTCTTCGCAATCGCGTCCTCCCTTCCGCAATCACGATGGTCTGACCAGTCTACCCTTCACGAACGCGACTCCCCTTCCGTGATCGCGAAGGGAAATTTTGCCCAGTGGTATATAAATATTTCCAGAACCAGTAGCTACGGGATTGTCATGACCCCAAATCCCTACCGTCCGTGATGGCGCCTATCGTGGAACTAGGCTAGCCGACTACCACGTGTTCACAATTTTTTTTGAAAATCCCATTTAAGTTTCAAGCAATTCATAAAAATATACAGAAAGTTCTTAATATAATAGGAAATTTTATATACAGTACTGCCATCCCCAAAACCCGGAGCCAACATGTCATGAGCTTCTAGTGAAATAAGCCAAAATAAAGTATTAAGGTACAAGGCTCTGAATCAAAGATAAATACAATAGGAAGGGAAAGAAAAGATGTTGCGAACGCTGAGCAGCTACCTCTATATCCCTACGATCCGGCTCCGCTGCGATATATATATGAGCTAATGCTCGATCTCTGCTCCTGAATCTGCACACAGAGGTGCAGGGAGTAATGTGAGTACGCCAACTCAGTGGTAATGGAGATAAATCTGGTCTAAGTAGAAAGAAATCACATAAAATCAATGTCACTATATACACAGCCTTACTTTCCAATAGTATACATAAATATACGAAATCATCATGCCTTCGAAATCAACTTCATAAAAGTTCTTAAAACGATGCATTTTTAGTGACTTTAAAACAAGGATTTGGTATGCAATGAATGTAGTGAATTCATAAGTATCCTCTCGGGCGAAAACATGTTTCATAAACAGCCCCTCGTGAATTTCCTCACAATCCCTCAACACCTCACAATCACTCAGCACCTCACAGTCACTCAGCACCTCACAGTCACTCAAGCCTCCCAATCACTCGCACTCGGTGCGCTCACTGGGGGTGTGTACAGACTCCGGAGGGGCTCCTTTAGCCCAAGCGCTAATATCAAGCCACTTCGTGGCGTATCATATCCTCACAATCACTCTTGGCCCTCGGCCTCATTCAGCACCTCACCATCACTTTGGCCCTCGGCCACACTCAGCAGAACCACTCGAAAGGCCCCTCCGGCGAATCAGTAAAATAGGGTACTCGACCCAAATATCAGTTTAAATCTCAAAGTGGTGTAAATCATGCTGAGTTTCTAAAAGCAGTATGCACAATGATGCTGAGTAAAGTCATCAACAAATATTGAGGAAAATATCAGTAAAAAGAGCTCTCAAATGGTCTAAACAGATCAGCATGAGGCTCCAAACACGGCGTATAGCCCAAATATTTCACAAATCTTTAGAACATAATTTAACACAAGGTTTGAGTAAATATGCAACTCATTAGTTTCCGCGGAGAGGACCTAGTCCAATCTAAAAATCAGTACGCGCCACATGTTCGTTATCCAACATGTGCGCCATTCCAAAATCAGTGAGAAAACATGTAGTCCGAGGTTCCATACCCTCAGGACAAAATTTAAGACCATTACTTACCTCTACCGAGCCACGACACTAGTCCGCTATGCTTTTTCCCCTCAAGTTGGCTCCCGATTGCTCCAAATCTAGCCAAAAACCAGTTAACATCATCAAAATATACTCATGGAACACAACCCAATCAAAAATCATCAAAATTAAACAAAATCTCGAAATTCTGCCAAACCCGAGCCCTGAGCCCACATCTCAGAATCCATAAATTTTTATATCATTAGAACCCTCGTCTTCTCCCGATTCTAGACATACCAAGAACACCAAAATCAGACCACAATTGCCCACTCAAATCCTCAAAAGAAAATCAATTCGTTTCCTCCCATTTTTCCAACTTTTCTTACCCAAAACCTTAAATTTTCAAGCCTAATCTCAATAAAATAGCATAGGAACGTAATTAACAAATCAAATAACTCACCTTAGTTGAAGAATATTGAAATCTCCTCTCAAAACCCTCTTCAATGGACTCCTCCGCATGCAAATTGATGAAACTTTAATAAATTTCGCGGAGGGGGTCCTTTTATACTATTCTGCCCTAAGATATGTGAACTTCTTGATAAGGATCCTTAAGTCAAGAATATCTATCCACCCATATGGTGAAAAGCAATAAGAGATTCAGAAGATAGATACAAGTTTCAACAAGTAAAAGAAGCAAGGTGACGAAGGGAACGAGGTACCCAGTTAGTGAAGACGATTATTATCTACAATTCAGGAAAAGAGATATAAGGATTTTGAGCTACCTTCAACAATAACAGAGGTATGTACAATTGGCCACACCCATATCATTTATGCGCTACGGAAGATAACAGAAGTAGTATAAGAGAAGGACGGATATCAGGATCCGGCTAGGGTTAGAGTGACCCAAAAAAGTGGATGGATTGTTTGTCGCTAGTTGACATTTCCGAAGGATATTACAAATGTGTTAGTAGATATCCTTGTGAGACACCCAGATGGTGCACTCTAAAATAGTATAGCTAGATATGAGTACTAGAAAGATAAGCACTGGAATCCTGGAAGGGATAAATATTACCTTAGTATGGATCCTGTCCCTAGTAGAGCGAGAATTTTAGGCAACCTGAAGATCCTTCATTCTTCAAAGCTCAAACACTTGGGGGACTATACCTGTATGGAAGGAAAAAACTTAGCAAAAATGACTAACAAAAAGTCAAAGCTCGACCCTGAAGATCCATCTATCCAGCAAGCCAAGTGATACGAGCAAAATCGAAAGAGCCAAAGACTCGAACACAAAGCCTAATCCCAAAAACCTTCGAACATGTTCAGGTTAAAAGGAAAAATGTTAGCTACGAGGAAGAAATGCACATCTTTGTACTTATTCAAAACAGTTATGGATAAAAAATCATCATCATTGTACTCATTCAAAACTGTTATAACTAAAAATAGTTACAAAATCTTTGTACTCATATAGAAAACTGTTATCAAATAAAACAGTTACAGATGAAAGATCAAAATCCTTTTACTTGTTCAAAAAACTGTAAAACAGTTATGGATGTAAGAGCATTTCCCTCGTGCTTATTGAAAACTGTTGTTAACAAAAACAGTTACGGGTGAAAACCCCAATTTGAATAAAAACTGTTACGAACGAAAAATAGTTGTTGGATTAGGCTTCATATTATACCTGCGTAAAATGTCAAAGGTAATAGAGAGGTGCTGGAAATGGTTTTCTGCCCGTGTTGATTTTACCAGCATGTCATCAATGTAAACTTCCATTGTTTTTCCCAGATGTTCCTGGAACATCTTGGTCACTAGCCTTTGATATGTGACTCCAGCGTTATTTAAGCCAAAAGGCATGACTTTATAACAATAAGTCCCTCTACTTGTAATAAAGGAGGTTTTTTCCTCATCTGAGGGATCCATTTTACTCTGATTCTAACCAGAATGCGCATCTAGAAAGCTTAACAATTCATGACCTGCGGTGGCATCAATCATTTGATCTATATGTGGTAATGGGAATGAATCTTTGGGGCATGATTTATTTAATTCAGTATAATCTACGCATACTCTCCATTTTCCATTCTTTTTAGGTACTACCATAGTGTTAGCTAGCCAGTTAGGGTACGTTAACTCTCGTATTGAACCAATCTTTAAGAGTTTTTGTACCTCTTCATCAATCACTTGGTTCTTGAATGGTCCTTGCTTTCTTTTCTTCTACTTAACAGGTACGAAGGATGGATCGAATTTAGTTTATGAGTCATTACCTCTAGTGTGATACTTGTCATATCTGAGTGGACCACGTAAAGCAATCTGCATTAGCCTTTAAATAATTAATTAACGTACCTCTTCGACCGGAACTCAACCTCGTGCATATGTACACTTTCTGTTCAGGCTTTTGTTCAGACAATGGAACAGCTTCGAGCTCTTCCGTATTTGTTTTGATGTGCTCATTTTCCTCCAGTTCATGGATGACGTCCGGTCTGGAATCTACATCTGTGTGGTCCAATGCCTCTTCCATGGTGACTTGATTCACTTTCTCGTAAGTATTTTCTTTCGTACCTGTTTCAACAGTAATACCTTCCATACCTATTTGGGTTGTAATTTATTTCATGCATGTTTGGGTGGTGTCACCTGCTTGGGAGATTTCCTTATCCTTTGATTCTTTTACCTCTACTTTTTTGTTGTAGTGTACCATGGAATTTATATTTCTCGCGGTTTGCTGATCGCCTCTAATTTGCTGAATCCCCCATTCAGAGGGGAATTTAATTACCTGATGCAAGGTGGAGGGCATTGATTTCATGTCGTGGATCCATGGCCTTCCCAGGTCACGTTATAAGCCACATCAGTATTGATGACTTCAAACCTGGTACATTTGATCACTCCCTCAGCATAAGTGCTAAGTTCAATTTCTCCTTTTGTTATAACCGTAGAGTTATCAAACCCTGATATGGCTCGTGCCCTTGGGATTACTTGATTCCCCAATAGCATTTCTTCCACGACTTAGCAAAATGATATTGACTGAACTACCTGGATCATTCAACACTCTTTTTACGTTAGTGTCATGAATAAGTAAAGATATTACCAGAGCATCGTTATGAGGAAGCATTAATCCGCCGATATCTGCATCATCGAAGGTTATATCGTCTGCTTCCAGATTTTCACGACCCCACTTTCCGTGTGTAATTGTGAACTTCGTGGTCATTTTGCATACCACTCCGTTTACTTTTTCACCTCCGTGTATCACGTTGATGGTTCATTTTGGAGATGGAGTTTTTGGGGGCTCCTGCATGTTCTTCATGTATGCCTGTTTACCTTTTTCATTGAACAATTCTGTCAAATAGACCTGTTTCAATAATTGTTTTACCTCACCTTGCAAAAATCTGCAATTTGCAATTCTATGTCCATGATCATTATGGAATTCACACCAGAGATCTGGGTTCCTCTTATTCAGATTCGACCTCATCTCTTTGGGCCATCGAACCTTATCACCTAGATTTCTTAACACTGAAATTAGTTCGGAGGTACTTACATTAAAGGTTTGATCCCTAATTCGCGCATTACCTCTAGGTCATTGATCTTGATCCCTTCTGGATCTAGATGAGGACGAGCCTGCATCTCTGCCTGGTGGTCCATAATTTGACCTGGTGTTTTCGAACCTGGAACGAGTTTCATGTCTCGATGGTCCCAAGTAAGGATCGTACATATTTTTACCTGATCTCCTGTCTGATTCTGAACGTCTGGATCTAGTATAATCTTCCTCTTTCGGACGAGCAATGGTATCTTCTTCTATTCGAAGTTTAGTACTATACCTGTTATAAACATCGTTCCACGTTGTAGCTGGGAATTCTCTCAAGCTTTCCTTGAGTCTTCTCGTGGCTTCTGAGCTTTTGTCATTTAGATTACTTGCGAATGCCATGGCTTCCCAATTATCAGGAACCCTTGGTAGTTGCATTCTTTCTCGTTGAAACCTGTCTACAAATTCACGAAGTAGTTCCGTGTCTCCTTGTTTTATTTTAAAGATGTCCTCCATATTTTCTCGACTTTATGCGTACTGGAGTGTGCCTTTATGAAAGAATCTGCAAGCTCAGCAAAAGAATCAATAGAGTTTTCTGGGATAAGAGAATACCAGGTTAGCGCCCCTTTGGTAAGCGTTTCTCCAAATTTTTTAACTAGAACCGACTCAATTTCTTGTTTTGTTAAGTCGTTGCCCTTCACTCCAGTGGTAAAAGCAGTTATATGGTCGCGTGGGTCGGTTGTCCCGTCATACTTAGGTACGTCAGGCATTTTAAACTTCTTTGGAATGGGTACGGGTGTTGCGCTTGGTTTCCAAAGTTGTTGAGAATATCTATCAACGTCAATGCCTTTGATAACAGGTGGTACTCCAGGAATTTGTTCGATTCGATCGTTTTGTTCCTTCACCTGTTTCTGCAAAGTTAGTAATAAAGTCTATAATTCAGAGTTATTAGACATACCTGGTCTCGCTTTGAGAGATTCATTAGGAGTATCTCCCCTTCCTGAGTTTGCCAACCCAGATTGAGGATTTTCCATGGTGATAGTATTATTGGGGGGTGGTGTCAATGGTGCAGGTAATGCTGCCGGTAATCCCCTCGCAAATTCTTGCAAAACCTGTCTCACATACTCTGCAATCATTTGCTTTATCCGATCTTGTTCCACTGTTTGATCATTATTATCATTGTTGTTATTGGATCTTTCTGGGGATTGTTCCCTTGAACCACGTGGGGTTCCTGAAGGCGATGGAACTGGGGTTCCATTCCTTTGTTGGTTGTTGTCGTTGGAGTTTGACATAGTTCAGAAGATATCGCTTGAAAAGAAAACAAAGATTATCAGATTCCCGGTAACGGAACCAATTTGTTTAACCAAAGAATTGGATTCTTTGCTCAAAGCTGTTTTAAGAAGAATACGGGTTTCTGATAACCAAAGAATAAGATTATAATTGTAGGAAAACTTGTAATGGAAAGCAGTAAGATGCACAAAAATCAAGTATATTGCAATAGCAGTTCGAATGGAATTTTCTCTCCCTTTACAGGTTATATTTTTCTCCTTTATATAGGGAATTTCCTAACATAACGTCTACCTTTTTTGGTGATTGAGCATTAATTACTAATAATGACTCTAATGTAATGTTACAATGAATCAACCGTAACTGTTGATTGAATGTTGCATAAAGTATGGATCTCCAATTTGAAGATCTCTTAATCTGCCCTTTATTCTGTCCAAATACACTTTTGATCGTGTCTTTTCATCTTCTCAATCAGGTTGAGACTTCCGTAGCTAATTAACCCATGGGTGTGATTTTCCGTGCCTCTTTGCCTCGTACCTCTTCTTAGAGTCCCGTCAAGTTGTCATGTCTTCATTGCTCCATGTAGACTACTGAGTCATCAAGATTTATTACACGTGTGAAGCTCTTTTTTTACCAATACAGAGGTGGCTTATAGACTTGACTTTCCACCTAGCTTGTCGAGCGTGCATCTAGTATTTCATGTTTCCATGCTTCAGAAGTATATTGGTAACCCGTCTCATGTTTTGGACTTCAGTTCGGTTCAGCTAGAGGGCGATATGTCTTATGAGGTGGAGCGAGTAGCTATTTTGGGTCGTCAGGTCAGAAGGTTGAGGTCTAAGTATATAACTTCAGTAAAAGTGCAGTGGAGAGGGCAGTTGGTGGAGGAGTCCACCTGGGAAACCGAGCGGGAGATGCGGAGCAGATATCCCTGCCTATTAGAGACTCCAGGATATTTCTAGACCCATTCAAGGATGAACGTTTGTTTAAGAGGGGGAGAATGTAATGACCCGGCCGGTCATTCCGAGAGTTTAGCCCTGTTTTTCCATTTCTACTTCATTCTTGTTTGGTTCAGCTCTTTTGTGTTGTGTGGGGTTGATTGGTTTGGGTTCGGAATGGTTGTGGAGAGAAATGAGACACTTAGTCTCTTTGATTGGTGATTAAGTTGGAAAAGTCAACCAAAAGTGGACTTATAGGTAAATGATCTCCTAATGTGGTTTTTGTGGCTCTGATAGCTTCATTAGGTGATTTAGGACTTAGGCTGGTGTTCGGAATGTCATTCGGAGGTCCGGAGAAGAATTAGTCTTGAATTGGCGAAATTGGATTTTTCGCGATTTCCGGTCGGAAATGGAAAATTAGCTATCAGAGTCAGAATGGAATTTCGGAAGTTATAACAGGTCCATAGTGTCATTTAGGATGTGCGTGCAAATTTTCAGGTCATTCAAACGTGGTTTGGGTGGTTTCGATGTCGTTGGCCAATTTCGGAAGTTTAGAAATCCTCAGGCTTGAATTTGGATTTGATTTGGTGTTTTGATGTTATTTGGAGCGTTCTGAGGGTTCGACTAGATTGGTATATTGATATATGACTTGTTGGTACTTTTGGTTGAGGCCCGAGAGGCTCGAGATTGATTTTGAATGATTCTTTTGAAGGTTGGAAATTGGAAAAATGCAGCAAATGGTTGCTGGTGCAGGCCTTCTGGTGTGGCCGCACCTGCGGACGGGGAGCCGCAGGTGCGAAGGCGCAGGTGCGGATGACCTTGCGCAGATGAGGAAATGTGGAACTTGGCCTGGGAGCGCAGGTGCGGAGGCTGGCTCGCACCTGCGGAACCCCAGGTGCATGTAGAAGACCGCAGATGCGGATTTTTGAGTTTAAGCGAGAATCTGCACCTGCGAGGGATTTTCCGCAGGTGCGGGAATGGGGTCGCAGGTGCGATATTGCTAGGAAAAACCTATATAAGGTTGCCTACGCGAATTTTCACTCATTTCTTCACCATTTGTGGCGGATTTTGGAGGTTTGAACTGAGATTTCAAGGAGGAATCAAGTGTATTCAGTGAGGTAAGCTACATGGACCTTATATCTTATGTTTATGGAGATTATTTCATTTTTTAATCATGTTTTAGTGGAGAAATTTGGGGAGATTAGGGCTTGAAGTTTGAAAATATAAATTGGAGGTTTGAGGGGCCATTTGAGGTCCGATTTTGATGTATTTGGTATGCATGAACTCATGAGAGCGTAAGGATTCTAGTGTTGTGATTTTTATCGGGATATGAGATGTGGGCCCAGGGGTCGAGTTTGGCCAATATCGAGATTTTTGATGTAAATTGGATATTTTCGAGTGGGCTTTGTCCCTTTAGCATATTTTGATGATATGAATCTGTTTTGAATAAATTAGGAGCGCGTTGAGGCTGAGTCGAGGGGAAAAGGCATCACGGAGTAGTTTTTCTCCCGGTTGAGGTAAGTAACGAACGTAAATCTAGACCTGAGGGTATGAAACCCCGATATTTCGTATTGTTTTGATAAATGAGGTGACACACATGCTAGGTGACGGGCGTGTGGGCGTGCACCGGTAGGGATTATGACTTGGTCCGTCCCGTGGCGACTATTAAGTCGCGTATTTGATTTGAAATCATATGATATTCCGTATTTTAGATATTTATATTGTATTTTGGGTTGCATGCCATGTTTGGGGACTTGTGCCGACCTGTTTGGACCCTCAAGGGTGTTTTACTACTGTTCTCACACTGTTTTTGATAGAAAATATAATCTCAGTCATGATTTATACTTGTTCATTGTTCGTTCCTGTTTTCAAATAACAGAAAGATATTTTGGGCTGAGTCCCTGTGACTTGTGGTGAGTTGCCCAAGTGGCTTGTGAGGGTGATGACTGAGCAAGATCGAAAGCCGAATTTGTGAGGATAGTGATGGATCGAGATGAACACCGCAGCGTTATATATATTGGATCGGGATGCACGCTGCAGTGATATATATATATATATATATATATATATATTGGATCGGGTTGTATGCCGCAGCGATAGATATATTGGATCAGGTTGCACGCCGCAGCGATATATATATATATTGGATCGGGCTACACGCCACAACGATATAGTGTTTGGGCTGAAGGAGCCCTTCCGGAGTCTGCACAACCCCAGTGAGTGCAATCGACTATTTATGGATCGGTTGCACGCTGTAGCGATCATTATATGGTACATATTGAGCGCGAGTGCTAATTTACGAGAGATGAGTCACGAGTGACTGAGAGGCTTGCCCGAGAGACTTTATATGCGAGTGACACTGTGCCCGAGGGGCTTATTTTCTATGAAACTATTATTTTCACTCTTCTTTACATTTTTGCCTCTAAACGATAAATGTTGAACCAATATTTTATATGAGATTTGAAAAGGGAAACTAGAATTTTTATGAAACTTTCGGAACGTAGATTTCTGACTTGATTTATTGATTTCCACTGATATTTCTTATATGATCTTTACATGATTTTAAAAGTTCGTCACTGCACTCAAGTCCTTATTTATGTTTGTTACTTACTGAGTTGGTGTACTCACGTTACTCCATGCACGTTGTGTGCAGATCTAGGTGCCCGGATCGAGTGAGATTCGATTGTTCTCAGTGGAGCTTGTCGGAGACTGTGAGGTAGTTGCACGGCGTTCGCAGCCCCACCCTTTCACCCTCTCATTTTTGTCGCTATTTGTATTTTTTCTTAGACTTGATGTAGAAAGAAAAATCGTGTCAGATTCTGTGGTCTATTTAGTTTCTCATGACTGTTGACTCCAGGTTTTGGGGATTTTGTTCAGATGTTTTCATTTCTTATCCACATTTGTAAAATATTAAACGCGTAAGATTTTGATAAATTGTGTTATTTTTCTAAATGGAAAGTCCCTTGTATTATGTTCAGTAGATTGACTAGTCTAGTACCATGATAGGCGCCATCACGATCAGTGTAGATTGGGGGTTGTGGCACTAGAATTTTTTTTTCTAAGTTCATTTCACTTTGTAGCATATCTGAAACTCCCCCGAACCTTCGGGACTCCAAACCAAACATGCACACTAGTCTAAAAATATCATACGGACTTGTTCGTGCAATTACATCACCAAAATAACACCTTGAACTACGAATTTAGCACCAAAACATATGAAATTCTCAAGAACACTTTAAAAATCCTATTTTCTCAACCAGACGTCCGAATCACGTCAAAACAATTTCGTTTTTCACCAAATTTCACAGATAAGTTATAAATATCATAACAGACCTGTACTAGGATCCTAAACCAAAATACGGACTCGAAACCAACAAGATCAAACATTAACCAATTTCTTAAAACCATTATAATTTACGTCTTTCAATTTTAATCAAAAATTCATTTCTCGATCTAGGGACCTCGGAATTCGACTCCGGGCATACGCCCAGCTCCCATATTTTACTATGGACCCACCGTGACCGTCAAAATATGGGTTCGGGTCTGTTTACTCAAAACGATGACCGAGGTCAAGTAAAATTAACTTTTTAGGCCATAAATTATTATTTCCTTAAATATCAACATAAAAGCTTTCCGAAAATCACACCTGGATTGTGCACGCAAATCGAGGAGGGTAAAAATAAGTCGGTTAAGGCTATAGAGCGCAGAATTGAATTCTAAAATATAAGATGACCCTTTAGGTCATCACATTAAACTCTTTATCTAGGATTTTGATGAAACCAATTATTGGATATTTTCTTTATTGCATTTATATATAATTGAGTTGTTTTCACTATCTACTTTCTCAACTATATTTTGCTTGTTAACGAAAGGACCCTCAATTCATTATGTTGCTATATCTTCTGTTTCTTGAATGAGATTATTAGGTTGTTATGGAATAACGTCACTTCTAAGTAGTTAAGAGATTAATTACTTTGATTTAAAAGTAAGTTTAGAGATCGAAGCTTTGTAGCGATCTTTGTGAGTCGTTTGAATTGCTAATTAGAGTTAGTTCAAGAGAATATTTCTAAGAAAGTGCTGAATTTAATCGAGAGATAATTATGGTACAAGAGAACTCACAATTAGTAGAGAATAACTCTGAGAGATTATAGTGAACTCATTACGCATTCATCCTGATAATTACAAAAATCATGATCCTAGGCCTTTTACTCTTGAATACTACCTTACTCTCCTTAGTTGATAATTTTTATTGCTTTTCAATAGTTGTTACTTGATAACTTTTAAACAAAAATTACAATCTTTCCAACTCGAAAGTTGTTCAAACTTGTCTTCTTAATGATATTGAACAATTGGAGTTAACTTTTAGTTTTCTGTAGAATTCGATTGCAGATCATAAAATCGGATATATTTACAGTGACCATTTATCTTTTTTAGAACTAGTGTTGGACGTGATCAGCCAATAAATAAATAAAATAACATTAATTTTAATTTGGATAGTTATATTAATATAATCACAATATACAATATGCACTTACTTTTAGTTCTATATTTTAAAAATAAAAAATCGTTAAATTAGTTAATTGATTTATATAATCAAACAATTTGTCAATGAATGAATATATACTGAAGGTCCCACGAATATTAATAAGTTGATCTTTGTTGAATCTTAAGTCAAGCAAAAAGGCCCCTCCCATTATTGGATCTCGAATAAAATTCTTGCAACTGAATTTCCAACATTTTTTTTCTTCTTTTCTAACATTTAACTACTTTTTGACTCGTTCAAAAAAGTAATAGTACGTTATTTTTATTAGGGTCGAAATAATAAAATATCATACGAAAACTAATAATATAATTTTAGTGACGATATATCAGATAACAATGAAACAAACTAAAACAACATACTATATTAACATGGTGAGGTAAAGTGACCTACATAAAACAAATAATAATAAAAGAAAAAAATTTATTGAGAGAATAAGTTATTGTTTATAATTGTGTGAGAAGGAAGCCTCACTTTATAGAATTGCAAAAAATGTCTTGCAAGATAATGATTAGCTTAATATGAAAGATATTTGTTCCACTAACAATTATTTTGCACCAAGAAATTCTTTTTCATTAATAATTATGGTATATTTCAGAGCAAACTTTAACAATTTTCCTCTTTGGTCTTAATTTTCTTGGCAAGACTTTATTCTTCTCCTTAACACAATCTTCATAAGTGTTGTTTACCATAGTTAAAAGTATATATGGGTTAAAAGTTAAAAGATTTGTGCGTTGAAAGTGAGCACATATTAAAAATATTAGAGCCCATAAGCATGGGTTAAAAATAATATGTTGTTTTTAAAGATCCAGCAGTAGGAATATTGAAGTATGGTTTTATCTCCACATGTAGTACTTTGAACCTTTTTTTGATAAAAAAGCTTCATTGTCATCAAATTGTCATTGTTCCATCTAAACCCGCCTCGAATTTACCTTCAACCTGCATTTAACCGTTGACTCTAATATCACTTGTTGGGATCAAAATAATAAGGTGTCATACGGAAGCTAGCAAGGTAAATCTTAGCGACGATAAATCAGACAACAATGAAGCATATTTTATTATGGTCAAGTGGTCTACATAAATATACTAATAACAAAAGAAGAAAAATATTGAGAAACTCTTTTACTACATAAATCTACTAATAATAAAAGAAAAAAATATTGAGAAACTCTTTTACTAACTACATTGTGGATATTGTTGTTTATAATTGTGTAAGAAGAAAGCCTCAATTTATAAAAGTGCAAAACTTCTCCTCCAAAAAAATAGTTAGTTAAATAAGAAAGAGACTTTCCAATAAAAACTCTTAACCACCAAGAATTTTTTTTTTCTTTTACACCAAAAAAAAATAATTTTAATTACGATAATTTAGAGGGAAACCCTAATAATTCTTTGCTAGGACTCATTGCAACTATTTAGTCTATTTCGTTGACTAAGCAATGGTAAAATTTCCAAGACAAAAAATAAGAGAAAGTTGAAGTTGACACTTAAAGAGTACTCAAACTTTGGTTCATCGAAATCTTATCTTCATCTACCTTTTTCTTTCTTGCAAAATTTTGGAGTGAAATTGAAGAAGATTTTTAGCAAAAAAATCGGAAAGAAGATTTCTGTCAGGATCATTTTTTCTAGTCACACGAAAAGCACGTGACATTTTCATTAGTTTTAGCTAGCGTTTGACTATAGATATCTAAATTTGTTTTGAAAATTCTGTTTTGGGTGAAGTTTGTCTTAAAGATAAAAATGTGTTTGGACATATGTTTTCAAAACCTATTTTTCAAATTTATTTTGAAAAAATATGTGTATTATTAGAGATTTGGTACAAAACCAGCTATTGAGCTGATTTTGGGATTTGAGATTTTGCCAAAAATATAAGCAAAATCTATGGCCAAATAAAAACTCAAATTTATTTTGGCAAAATCTATGGCCAAACGGGTCCTTAACTGCCCAATTAGAGATTTCGTCAATTAAATAAAAGTACTTAATTTTTGCAAACATAAGGGTGTGTTTGGTACGAAGGAAAATGTTTTTAATGAAAAATGTTCTCTTAGAAAATGTTTTCATTGGAATGAGTGGTTTTAGAACTATCAAAACGGGCTAGCCCAGCCCATCCCATCCCAAGCCTCGTAGGCTTTTAAATTTGATAGGTTAGGACGGTCTGGCCCGCCATATGGATGGGCCATGAAATGGCCAGCCCAACCCAGCTCTAAGAGGATGTCACGACCCAAATTTCCAACCTTAAGAATCGTGATGGTGCCTAACACTAGGCAAGCCAATGTTAGAAGTCGATTAACTAATTTCCTTGATTTATTACTTGAGCATATATAAATAAATTTTAATTGAGCCTAATTAAAACAATTCCCAACGAAAATAAAATTAAATGATAACATTGACCATTTAAATACAACGTATCACAAACTAATTATGTAAACAACTCTAAGACTATCCCAGGGTCTGGTGTCACAATGCACGAACTACTAAAGAATACTACAAATAATGGCCGAAAGAAATAGTGTAACTGTTCTAAGCATAATAAAATAGTGTAAACAATAATAGGAGAAGACTCTCGGAATCTGCAAATGCCAGCAGATGTATCTCGTGTCTCGAAACGAATCGGGTGGTGACCTGGAATCCTCTACTGCTTACTAGTACCTGAATCTATGCAAAAGAGCACAGAGTGTAGTATCAGTACAACCGACCCATGTACTGAGTAAGTGCCGAGCCTAACTTCCGTGAAGTAGTGACGAGTCTAAGGCGGGGCTTTTAACAATAAACCTATATATATATATATATATATATATATATATATAATACAATAAAATAGTTCTACACGAACAAGAAAATATATCTGAGACAATAAATTGCAAAACAGGAAGGAAATCTAAACTCATCAATTCAAATACTGCAACAATAATTAAATAACACCACCGCCTCTTTCAGGCCACAACTATAACCAATCCTCAAGATTTCCAAGTTTTCAAACTTTATCTTTGAACAAAAGTAGTGCCAAAATATGAAAATAGTAATATAAAATTGAAAGTTTCAAATCTTTGTTTTTCTAAAAACAAAACAGTAAAAATAATAATTTAGCTTTTCAAATCTTATTTTCTTTGAAAACCAGTAAAAATATAAATGTCCTCCCTTATCGCTCCTTGTTGCGGCGTGCAACTCGCTCCCACCTGTCCTCCCTTATTGCTCCTCCCTAAATATATTCCGCATGTCCTCCCTTATCACTCCTTGTTGCGGCGTGCAATCCGCTCCCACCAGACATATCATATCAATTTATTCATAAAGAATTTCACAATTCAAGTCAAGCTTTTCACAATACTGTTATTTTCACAATTTCAAACTGAAAATCATATAGCTCGTAAGCTTTAACCAATATCATTTCGCAATAAAACCAACCAGAATATAAGTAAACGCCGTAACGCTGTCAATCCAACTCAGTCTTTATATGATGCGATAAACTTAAGAGAACAACCAACATTTTTAACACACTTACGACAACAATTGGAGATAACTCAATGAAACCCAATAACCACGCAAACCTTAACAATTATAAATAATAAACTGTATTTTTCTCATAACCTCATCAATACCATCTCAACCATGGAACCAACAGGAATATCAAAATATATACATTTATTTCATAAAACAATACCAAACCTCTCAACCATGTTTATATCACAAGGAAACCAGCTCAAACAACCAATACTCTTTCCAAATAGTCACAAAAATAACCAACAACGATTCAACAAGGCCAAATAGTCATAGAAACAATAATGAACATGTAACAGTCAAAACTATGATCAAATAAGTGGGGAACGGGAAAGGGGATCATGTTTAACAAACAATTTGGGTGGTGCATAGATACTCGTCACCACACATATACATCACGCCCATGCATTTCACATAGCAACAAGTGGTGATTCCTATTCCCTCAAGCCAAAGTTTTCCGCAGGCCAATCACTGCTCAATTATTGCTTTTCCTTTTGAATTCACCTCTAAATTGCTCGAATCTAATCAAAATTAACTTAATATCATTAACTAATGCTAAAAGAACTAACTTTATTGAAAAATATAATTTTTCCTAAGTTTTCCCAAAAAAAAGTGAAAATCCTACCCCGCGCCCGCTTGATCTAAACTCGGGGTTCGGACTAAATTACGTTTACCCATTAACCCACGAACCCAAATATACTATTAGTTTTGAAATCCGACCTTAATTCGATGTAAAGATTCCATTTTTACAAAATTTCCTAATTCTACCCAAACCCTCAATTTTTACCATGAAAATTCTTAGTTTTTGATTTAAAAGTGATGAAATACAATAAGTAATTGAAAGAGTAAAGTTTAGAATTGATTACCAATGAATTTGGGATGATATTTGGTGAAGGAATTCATTCCTAGGGCTGTGGGGTTCAAAAATTTGAAGAAGAAGAAGAAGTCTACCTGTTTTATATATATTTTTTTGCCAGCTATCTTGCCTCGTTTCTCGTACCAAACGATCCTGAAACTCGATTTTTATGTCTCTAATAGATTCCTTGTGAAATTCTAATTAAGTTAGGCTTTTGAATCACTCAATTTGACCTTATAATAAAGGAGATATGTTGGTTTTAATATTTGCAAATAGTGCAGATTTTTAATACGCCGTCAGAGGGAATTTCGTAATTAACCTGAAAAATCTGGCAACCTTAGTAAAATGCCCATAAAATCCTCATACGAATTCCAAATTCGATGGTTCTTTTGGATACGGGTCTGTAATTACGATATGGATCTAATACTTTATTCAAAACAGAAATCAGAGCTCATTGTTCAATATGATATCATTTATACTTGAAGAAACGACGTCGAAGCATAAGAAAGAAAGAACGCAACCCAACCCAAACCTATTTGAAACTCACCCGAGCCCTCGGGTCTCTAAACCAAACATGCACGTAAGCCTAAAAGCATCATACAGACTTAATCGTGTGATCAAATCATGAAAATAACATGTAAAACTATGAATTAAACCTCAAAATACATTATTTTCCTCAAGAACACTTATAGTTCATAACTTTTCAACCAAGTGTCCGAATCACGTCAAACGGACTCCGTTTTCACCAATTTTTATAGGCAAGACCTAAATATCATAACAAATCTGTACCGGGCTCCGAAATAAAAATATTGGCCCGATACCAATGATTTCAAATATTAATTCTTTTCTTTATTTCATAAATATTTCAGCAAAATAATTTCTTTCAAAAATTGATTTCTAAGGCTTGGGACCTCTGAATTCATTTTCGGGCATACGCCTGAGTCTCATAATTTACGGCGGACCTCCCGGAATCATTGGAATACAGATCCGGGTCCGTTTACTCAAAATGTTGACCAAAGTCAACTATAATCAAATTTTAACCCTAGAAATTACTATTTCTCATATTTTAACATAAAAGCTTTCCAGCTTCACACCCAGACTGCGCACACAAATCGAGGTATTTAAAATTAGTCTTTTTATGGCTAATAAGCCTAGAATTGGATCTAAATTCTTAAAATGACCCTTTGTGTCATCACATAGGGTACAAAAAGCTTGATATTTGACGAGGAATCTAGTAATTGAAATGCAAATTCTTTATATCTCTAGCTCTTCTTTTTTAAAGTTACATGAATATTTTCTTAATACTTTTTTTCATTTTCCTCAGATTTAGGAATTACTTCAATAAGTTTATATCTTGAGATTTTTAATTTAGAATTAACATCATTTGTTGATGTTATCATTATAGTCCATAAAAATTTTAAAATACTTAAAAATTTGCTAGTGGTCAATTATTTTGGGTATTTAAAATTGATCTTTTTCTATACTGAAAAGCAATTTAAATATTAATAATATATTAAAGTAATCCAAATTGACCATTGGCCACTTAAAGTAAAATTTTCTTTTAAAGAAAGATTATTATTGACCACCTAAAACTTTTCGAGTTCGTTATTAATTAAACAAAACAAAAACTAATTTTGTCATATTACATATATGTCAAAAATCTAAATTATAGTTGATATGGAAGGGTAAATGAGCAATCTAGGGTTGGGGAATGGGGATAATAGTTAATAATTTTTTTAGTTTTTACTTTAAAAAAAATATTTAATGGTAATTAATTTTTGGCTCACAGGCTGGTCCAAGCCCAGCCTCGGTCAAGCCTCAAGGGCCAGCGGGCTGACTTGGGCCGGGCTTTTAAGCTTCAATTTTTAAATGGGCTCAAAAAATCCTAGCCCAACCCTACCCAAGTAGCGGGCTGGGTTGGGCTGGCCTCACATGCCAAGCCCATTTTGACGGCTCTAAGTGGTTTTACCACTTATTTTTCCTTGTTTGGTTGGTGAGTGCAAATATTTTTTCGAACATATTTTCTAGTGTTTGGTTAGAGAGTAGAAATATCTTTTAAGAAAATAATTTTATGTTACTCTCTTCACCCCCTCCCCCCCTCCCCCTTCCTCTTCCCCAAAGTCCCCATGTATCATATGCTCTCCTCCCCCTCCCTGTAACACCCGATCGATCGTTTTGAGAGTTAGATCCCCGATCCCCTAATAATTATTTTCCCCACAATTGTTTCTGCTTTTGGTATTTGCTGGAGTGTTTGGATGTGGAATTCGGAGAGTTTTGGAATACTTAATCCTTAGTTGTGAGCTTAAGCCTTAGAATTTGGACCGTAGTCGTAACTGTGTGAATACGGATCCTGAATGGAATTTATCACGACCCCAAACCAAAGCTAGCCGTGATGGCGCCTAGAAAGGTACTAGGCTAGCCAATCTACCGTGAAATAACATAAGGACTCCCCACTTAAATTCAAAATAGTGCGATATTTCATAAAATTCTTCTGGTTTAACAATTCAAAGCAACAAAGTAGATAAACATCTAAAAACATTGCCCCAAAACCTGGAGTCAATCGTCATGAGCATCTATGAATAATACAAGGTAATACTATCTCACTACTACAACCAGTCTCGAAAATTATCAAAATTAAGCACAAATCTCGAAATTGACCAAACCGGACCCCCAGGCTCACGTCTCGGGATTTGATAAAAATCACAAAACTAGAATTCTTATCCTTCCACGAGTCTACCCATATAAAATACATCCAAATCCAACCACAAATGGCCTATCAATTCCTCAATTTAAAGTTTCAAATTCCCAAGCCCTAAACCCCCAATTTAGTCACTAATTCTCCATAAATGTCACCCCTAATCAGTCACATAACACCATAGAAATGAGTTTAAAGTTCAAAAATCCTACCTTCACGAAGTTCTCTTGATTTCCCTCTTCAAAACCCTCTCTCAAGCTCAAGTCTGTATGAGAATGTTGATGAAATAACACAAAATTCGCAAAGGTTGGTATTTATACTCGCTGTTCAGTGAAACCGCACATGCGGACCCGCACCTGCGGTCCCAGGTATGCTTCTGCAGAATCCCACTTACAAATCTAACCTCGCATCTGCGGTCCATAAGCCCGCACCTACGGTCTCGCACCCATGACCAAATCTTCCACATCTGCAGAAAAAAAAAGCTTAGCCCATCAAACTTCGCATCTGCGGCTCCCAGACCGCACCAGAAACCTCGCATCTGCAGCTCTCCCTTCCGTAGGTGCGGAAAACCAGAAATCTTTACACCAGCAGTTCCACATTACAAAACAATCATGTCGATACCCATATGAACTCATCCCGAGGCCTTCGGGACCTCAACCAAAAGTACCAACAAGTCATAAATGATCATCCGGACTTAGTCGAACGCTCGGAACACCCAAAATAACACCGAACATCAAAGCAGCCCATGATTCAAGTCTAAGGATTTTCAAACTTCCAAAAATCACCAACGATGTCGTAACTACCCAAAACTCGTCCGAATGACCTGAAAATTTTCACATACATCCAAAATGACGTTACTAACCTGTTCCAACTTTCAAAATTCCATTCCAACCCCGATAGCTAATTTTCCACTACCGACCGAAAATTGCCAAAAACTCAATTTCGCCAATTCAATCCTAATTCTACTCCGGACCTATAAATCGCATCCCGAACACACTCCTAAGTCCCAAATCACCTAACGAAGCTATTTGAACCATAAAATCCACATTCCGAGGTCGTTTACCCAATAGTCAACTTTTGGTTGACTTTTTGAACTATAAGGCAAGAGACTAAGTGTCTCAATTCTCAACACGGCGACTCCGAACCCGAACCAACCGACCAAACACATCATCAATAGGCTAAGAAATACATGATAAGGTAGAAACATGGAAAACAAGGCTTATCCCACGGAACGACCAGCCGGGTCATTACATTCTCCCCCTCTTAAATAAACGTTCATCCTCGAATGGATCTAGAAACATACATGGGGTCTCAAATAGGTGAGGATATTTTCTCCGCATCTCCTGCTCTGTCTCCCAGGTGGCCTCCTCCATTGGCTGCCCTCTCCACTACACCTTCACTGAAGCAATATCCTTAGATCTCAATCTCTTGACCTGACACCCCTAAATAGCCACTAGCTCTACCTCATAAGACATATCACCCTCTAGCTGAACTGAGCTGAAGTCCAAGACATGAGACGGGTCACCAACATACTTCCAGAGCATGGCAACATGAAATACCGGATGAACACTCGATAAGCTGGGCGGCAAAGCAAGTCTATAATCCACCTCTCCAACTCTCTGAAGCACCTTAAAAGGCTCAATGAACCGGGGACTCAACTTTCCCCTCTTCCCAAACCGTATAACACCCTTCATAGGTGACACCTTCAGCAGTACCTTCTCCGCAACCACAAAAGACATGTCCCGGACCTTCCGGTCCGCATAATTGTTCTACCTAGACTGTGTCGTGCGAAGCCGCTCCTGAATCAACTTCACCTTATCCAGCGCATCCTGTACCAAGTTTGTGCCCAATAGCCTAGCCTCACCCGGCTCAAACCAACCAACCGTAGATCTACACCTCCTACCATATAAAGCCTCATACAGAGCCATCTGGATACTCGACTGATAACTGTTATTATATGCAAACTCAGTAAATGGCAGAAACTAGTCCCATGAACCCCCGAAATCAATGACACAAGCACGTAACATGTCCTCCAGAATTTGAATAGTGCGCTCTGACTGTCCGTCCGTCTGAGGATGAAATGTTGTGCTCAACTCAACCTGAGTACCCAACTCTCTCTGCATGACCCTCCAAAACTGAGATGTGAACTGAGTACCTATGTCACAAATGATAGAAAGTGGAACACCATGCAACCGGACAATCTCCCAGATGTAAATCTCAGTTAACCGCTCCGAAGAATAGGTAGTACCAACAGGAATGAAGTGCGCAGACTTGGTCAAGCGATCCACAATAACCCATATAGCATCGAACTTCCTCGAAGTCCGTGGGAGCCCAACTACAAAGTCCATTATGATCCACTCCCACTTCCACTCCGGAATATCCAACCTCTGATGCAATCCACCTGGCCTCTGTTGCTCATACTTGACCTGCTGACAGTTGAGACACCGAGCTACAAACTCAACAATATCTTTCTTCATCCGCCTCCACCAATAATTTTACCTCAGATCTTGATACATCTTCGCGGCACCCGGGTGGATGGAATGCCGCGAGCTATGGGCCTGTCGCGCCCCCTTTTTTCCTTCTCGCAGAATATCGGGTTTATGATGTTGGTTGGGACAACTCTTTCCTTTTGGGAAAGGGGTTTACATATTTTGAAGAGACGCCACCTAACGATTTTAACAGTGCGTTAGGGCACCTAAGGGTTTCAATTATAACTACGTTTCTAACCAGATATTTGGATAAGGGCTTGAAATTATCCTAAGGGGAAGGTGTTAGGCACCCCTCAGGATCCACAAGTGTGGTTCCCGGCCAAATGGTTTCGTGAATTTGTACAACTAGAAAATAACAAGTAAAGGCTCAAATAAAAGGTGATTTAAGTCTTAAGCATGTAGATGTTATAAAGAAACGGTAAAGAAGATTAGCTTTTGAAAAGGAATTACTAGCTAGCGTATAAAGGTGTCATAGGTTTATAATAATATGGATCACATAAATGCAATACCCGGTAATCATTCCTTGAAGAGGGGCTACACGTGGTATTAGCGCATCGGTCATCATATCCATATTCTACCCTTCCCACCCCGTGAAGGAAATTAAAACGTGTGTTGGTCACGGACTCTACTGCGTGCTATTACCCGTCCCATCCTATCAGTCCTGGAGGAGACTAGGACTACTATCCTAAAAGGAAGTACTAGGTTGACCCCTAGGTTTAAAGGACAAGATTCTAAGCGACAAACAACGACAATTAGCACTTCAGATAAGGGGAAAACAAATAAGAGCATATACGAGGCCCAAGTATTCCTCCATAGATTATGCACATGATTAGCACGACTCAACCATAAGTAAGGACTTATTAACTTCAGAACCTAAGGCATGATATCTAGGTGAGAATTCAATAGTGAGGCGGCTTTATTACTGATTTTAGAGGATGAATTTTATCAGCTTTTTACTGATTATAATCATTAATAATCAAGCAGCGGGTATAAAAGGGTATGTTTCCAGTTTTAATAGATTTAACACCTAAGGCTTGCCTAAGCGTATGACAATACTCAGTAATTACCTAGATTATTAAAGAAATTGTTACAAGTTAGTTTTCCTAAACATGTTGTACTTAGGTGTTGCAAAAAAATACAGAACTATTACCAGTTGTTTGAAAACATGGTGAAACTATTTTTTAGGGCCTTTTTCATGCAATCAGTAGTTAAACTAGGTTTTGAATGAGGTCCTAAGACATGATATCTAATATGCACACATAAGGATGCAGAATGGGAGGTATGCAGAATTCCTAGGCAGGATTTCTAAATGCATAAAGTCACAGTATTTGAACATGTTATGTAGCAAGTATGAGGATGACTTGTTTATTAGCGCATTATTATCCTAAGCATGATTCCTATGTGTACCACAACATTACAGCGATATTAGAACTGGTTTACATGAATAGCAGGTTTATATTAACGTTTATTCCTAGAGCATGATTTCTATATGATAAACGATAATACCATAATAGGATGCTGAAACAGTAAACATGGACCCATGAAACAGGATATCTAATGCATGATATGCTTGCATACAATCAGCCCTAGCATGAATTTCTAGTGCACACGTAAGAAATGTAAACCTAGAAGCATGGTATCTACCCTTTAACATGTATAACCTATATAACTACCCTCCCCTTTTCACTATCCATTCCCAAATATTTGTTTACAAATTATTGCAGGCCGGGAATTATGAATTACATAACCAAAGAAGTTACTTCTATAGGGAGCCTTCAATTAGGCCCTGATATTCCAAAACTCAACACCTTTGGTGTTTCATAGCCTTTCATAGTCTGGGTGTGTCAAAGTTCCCTAAGGACCTCAGGGGCTCCCGAGCCGTGCTCACACCCAGACATAGCCAAAATAGAGTAAGTGTAGTGTGGAATGGCCAGCCTCTGTGTGTCAAAGTTCAGAGGGANGCTTTTTTTTTTTTTTTTTTTAAAAGGGGTTTAAGCTAGAAAACAGTTTTGATTAAGAGTAAGTAAGAAAACAGTTTTGAAGAGGCAAATAGAAGTTTAACATCACACAAAGGACTAGGGATAGTCCAACAATCACAAACAGAGGTAATGGGATTTAAAGGACAAATACAGAGCATGTGAGGGCAGACATGTAGCAGGCAGACACACATATAGGCATAGAATCAGAAACTCCTAAGAGTTCAGAGGATTAGGGGTACAGTAAAGTACTAGGTTAGATTAACATCTAAAACAACTAAGACCGTGATTAAACTAATGTACCGGTCATAGGCATGTAAGAAGTAGGTGCTAAGTATACAAAAACATGTTGGTCATAAACAAATAAAGCCTAACTTAACATGCAGAGGGGAGTTCAGGATCCTAGATACATGCTGAATAATAAGTAAAAGCAAATTAGAAGCAAACTGAATTACAGTAGTAGTAGAAACATGGTTTGAGGAATGAAATCTAAATTAGAACATACCAATGAAATGAAGAAAGCAGTAACATAAACAGGAAGTAGGAGATGCACAATAGTTAGCCTTGGCTTGCAGCCGGCTAACTTAGAATAGTAGTTGCTAGCACAGAAGAGAGAGCATAGAGTTTTTTAATTGTGAGAGAGAGACTTTGAACAGATTAATTCGTGTGTGTGTTAATGAAAGAGTAGTATATATGTAGTTTGAAAATAGATTGTAAATAAGGTAGAAATCAAAGTTAACCCTTAATTAAGGGACTGAGTATCAATCAATGTAAAATCATTATAGGTATCCCTTAATTGAAGGAATCAAGTTCAAACGGTATTATGCAGACAACAAATAAGGAAATGTACCATATGTGACTGCATATAGCATATAAGAAAATAACTTAGCATAGTACAAGTATGGGACATGCAATTGAGTCTAGGTTCAGAATATTTCAATTAAGGAAAGTGTATAAGAATTAATTAACAGCAGGTTTATTCATAAAAATAACGCAAGAGATGATTCAGATTCTAAAATTAGTGAGGAAATTTTCAAATCACAGGAAATCAATGTTACTCAAAGGGAAATACCACCATTTTAAGGAAATATTCGAAAATCAGGCAATCAATATTACTCAAAGGAAAATACTCGAAAATCAGTAAAGAGTATTGTGTAAAATCACTAAAGAACTAATTTACTTGTTCAGAGGTTCAAAAATAGCAAAAATATACTGGAGTAACACATATTGAGCAAAAATAAGAAACCCTAATCACGAATTAGGGATACATATCAGAAAAATAGCAGATAATTAAGGGAATCCATAGATAATCATAGTCTAGGCAGAGGCGACTGAGAATCAGAAACCCTAATCAGTAATTATAGAGAAAGAAATCACAAAACACATAGAGTATACACGCAAGCAAAGTAGTCATGCTAGAACATCATAAAATGAACTCAGATTCACATATTGAACCCAGAAATCTGGTGCCTTTTTATCAAGCTGAACCAAACAAGAAGAGAATGGCTCGAATAATGCTTAAACACAATAAAATCACAAAAATAATACTAAGAAAATAGAGGAAGAACTGTTTTAAAAAGAATCTTGAAACCCTAGTTTTGAGAAATGAAGAGTCGCTTCAGAAAACAAGAAGATCTTTGAGGAAAAAACATCATAATAACTCGTAACAAGCACAGATCTAGGGTAGATCTGAAGGAATCGGAAGTTTGAAACCTTAGGGTTTCACAGAAAACCTCAGAGAAGATGAGAAAGACCTCGAACATCACTGGCTCGAGCCTCAGGGTCATAAACCCTACTCGGAATCAAGCCTTGGAAGCTTGAAGTAGACACGAACACCATGGGTGTGAGTAGATAGGTTCTCGCCCTTTGAGGGCCTTAGGGATGACAACACCGGCATAAGAGAGCCATGAGAAGCAGGGGTGATGGAGGTTTCAGAGTCTCCAGCGAGGGGTGGCCGAAGAAGATGAAGAGAGCCATCGAAGCTGAAGAGATAGAAGTCTCTAGAAGAGACTAGAGAAAGAGAGATGAGAGTAGAGAGATGTGAGTCGGTGAGAATGAGAGGGGTTGAGGGGGTTAGTTTGAATTAATTAAGGAAATAGGAATCTGGGCCGTTGATCTAATTTGATCAACGGCTCAGGTTGGTTTGGGGTTAGGTCGGGTATGGAATTGGGTCTGGGCTGGGTATTGGGTTGGTTTAATCTGATGGGTTGGGTTTAAAAATAGGCTAGATTTTAAATAAAATGAGGCTATTAGTTGAATACCCCTAAAATCAAATAATAATTACTAAAATAGCCAATAATTATGTAAAAATGAAATTAATGCCACATAGATGAAAATTAAGGTAATTAGCTAATATTAAAACACAAAAATGACTGATTATCGAATTAACATAGCATGAATGCGCAATTAGGCCATATTTGCAAAATTTGTATAATTAAAGTTAAACAACGCCTAGTTGGTTAATTTGTGAAATAATTAAAACCTAATAAAATTAAATATCATTAAAAATGACACATTTAGCTGGGAAACATTTTAAAATTATTTATAATATAATTTATGAATAATTACTGAATACAGAAATACTAAATAAATAGAAAACTGAGTTGATAAAAATATGAAAAATTATGGAAAAATACATAAAAATGATTTTAAAAGTAATATGAAAGTTTGAAAATAATTTTGAGGAAAAATTGGGTATCAACAGCTGCCCCTCTTTACCCGGGAAGGATGAAAGAGTTGTCGGGTAAAGATATGATGGCCAATTTTGACCAAGCAAAATGGTTTTGAAGGGATTTGGACCGCACCCTAGTTTTTGAGCTGCCTACATATCCCTGGTTTTACAAGAATCGGGTCATATGTAGTTCAGGAGCCACCGGCGAAGTATACTGATGAAGTTTTACAAGGACGGACGCAAAGTGCAGGGTTGGGTGATCAAGCGGCTTGTGGGATAGTTAGGAGAACTGAAGTGGGAACGCTCCTACCTAGATGGTTGTTGCTAGCCGGATTACCTGAAAATGAATAACAAGCACATATTGTACGTAATTTAAACATGATGCAAATTCCCGTTGGACTATGAATGTTGTCTTTGGACGGCTAAGGATGATGTCCTTAGACCATGATGTCCTGGGCCATGAATTGCTTGATGCAGGATTCGCAGGCCATGAAATGATGTTCTTGGGCCATGAATATGGTGCCTCCGAACCATGATGCCTTTGAATAATGATATGAAAGCTGATAAAAAGGGATCATCAGGCCATGACATGGTGTACTCGGGCCATAAAGATGGTGCCTCCGAATGATGACGCCTTTGGATAAGTTGGCGATATTTCAGCCCATGAAGACGCAATAGCATGATGCTGACAAGACAGAGCTTAGTTTTGAAAATTAAAAAGGACAAAGCTTAGCCCAAAAGGAAGTGAATGATAGAGACAGGGGTTGCTTTTGAAAAGTAAATGGGAGACAGCGTTTAGTCTCGGAAGGCAGAAAGGTAGCCTTATGCAATGCATATGCAAATGGAGGTAGCGTTTAACCTTGAAAGGTAGAAAGGTAGCCTTATGCAGGAATAGATGTAGATGGAGACTGCGTTTAGTCTCGGAAGGCAGAATAGTAGCCTTATGCAATGCAGATGCAGATAGAGGTAGTGTTTAACCTCAGAAGGAAAAATGGTAGCCTTATGCAATATGCGAATGCGGATGGAGACAACTTTTAGTCTCGGAAGGCAGAAAGGTAGCCTTATGAAATATTTAAGGAAGGACAACAGAAATTCTTAGCCGGTGTTAAACTACGGTAGAGCATTGTGATAATGAAGCATTGTTTGTGCTGATAATAAGTGTTGGCATGACGAGTTTGAGGAACGATGTCTGTCTTTGGAGCGGATAATATATTTCAGCGCTTTTGCAATTTTGTGCCTGCATCCAAAGAAAGATCATGAGTTTTGTAAAGGGGAAAGGTTAGTTCGCATTCCTGCTGGCCTTGTTTGGCTCGTTAGCTTGATCATGATGATACTGTATGTGTCATTGGGGTAGCTTTCCCTAAACAAGCTGCTTCAGAAAAAATAAATATACATGATTTTTGTAAAATTATAATATATAATCTAAAATAGTTTTAGATGAACCGACAACATGACACGGCTTGAGACATTGCGACCTCTCCTGCTGCAGAATTTTGAGGGTCCTCCTCAAAATTCTACCCCAGTTTGCTGGGTGGACGCCTCTGACTACTGCTTGCGCGGCGACTGGCTGAACTTGCTTCAGAATTTTGAGGGTCCTCCTTAAAATTCTGCCCTAGTTGGCTGGGTGAATTCTTGTGGACTGTTAATCACTTCGGAATTTTGAGGTCCCTCTTCAAAATTCTGCCCCAATTTCCAATTGCGGGGAAAAATATATTTTTATTAAATTGTGACCGAACCCATAGGGCTACCTACATATCCCCTCTTAAACGGGAATCAGGCCAGGCGTAGTTCAAATTACATCACTGAGAAAGCATAAATATTACACATAGTAGCACTTGACTGCATCAGAATTGATCGGTTTCGGCCAAACTTCTCCGTCTATTTATGCAAGTATGAGTGTTCCTCCTGTCATCACTCTATAAACCATGTACGGACCTTGCCAGTTGGGAGAGAACTTTCCCTTGGCTTCATCTTGATGTGGAAATATTTTCTTTAACACCAGTTGCCCTGGTGCAAATCGTCTCGGCTTGACTTTCTTGTTGAAGGCCCTGGCCATTCTGTTCTGATATAGTTGACCATGACATACTGCATTCATTCTCTTCCCGTCTATGAGGGCTAGTTGTTCATAACGGCTTCTTACCCACTCTGCATCACTAAGCTCACCTGTATAATTCTTAGAGATGGAATCTCCACTTCGGCAGGAATTACCGCCTTTGTACCATAAAATAGCATATAGAGAGTTGCCCCTGTTGATGTGCGGACAGTGGTGCGGTATTCCAATAAGGTGAATGATAAATTCTCGTGCCACTGCCTGTGCTTTTCTATCATATTTCTTAGTATCTTCTTGATATTTTCCGAATCTCCCAGGTTGATGCTTTCAGTCTCATCCAAGTTGGACTTAGGCCTGTTCTCAAAGTTCTCAACTTCTTTGACAATCTCGTCAGGTATGTCGTCTTCATCTGAATCAATGTCCGTTTGCTGTGTTATCTCATTGCATGTCACAGTCATTGGTTCATCAAGACAAGTAATAGTAATGCTGTATAAATAAGTAATGAGAGAAAACAATAGCAATGAATATCGGATTCGTAAGAGAAATTTAGAAGATGCTTTGATAGATTGAATACTGTTTTGAACATTGAAGATCTTTATTGCAGAATTGAAAAATGCAGGAAAAGGAAAATCATTTAGTAAATAAAATAGTAAATAATTCTTGTTTTACCATTGCTACCCCGAGGCTCGTCGGGCTTTGGTTGTCTTGATAGACCAGTTCTTGAGATATGTCCCCTTGATTACAGTCTGTATGGAAGGGCCTTCCTCCCCCTCCCCCTCGAGAACAACACAGCAATCCATATATTCGTCCTCTAGGAACAAACTCCTCATTGCTGCAAGTTCTTCTTCCTTATCTGAATCGTAAATAGTGTCGGCCTGCTTAAAAGTCTGCTCAAGATGAGGTATCGGCTGCTCTAAAGGGTAATAGGGATCGCGCCAAGGTGGCGACCAGTCGTTGAATTCCTGCCAAGTGTACTCATACCCCAGATCAAAAGTGGTGCCATGTTCCTTGAGCTTTATGGGCTTCGTGATCCCTTGGAGGTTCTTACCGAGCCCTTTGTCTGGCTCATATCCTCTCCGGTTCAGGATGCTCTCAATATTGTTGTCCCACCACTTGTCCTTGTCGATAGCATTGTCCCATTCAATGTGGTGGTAAGTTCCTCCGCCTATCTTCCTTTTTTCGTCAATCACCAGAATAGTTTGACGACTATAAATGGAGTTGCTACCGTCACCATGAATATTCACCTCTTGGTGGTTCCACTCGAATTTTACCCCCTGATGTAGCGTTGATGCTACAGCCCCAGCAGCATGAATCCAGGGTCGTCCCAATAACAGGTTGTAGGATGCTGGCACATCTATCACCTGGAAATCTACTTCGAACCAAGTCGGTCCCATCTGTAGACATAGACTGATCTCCCCCATGGTTGACCTCTGAGAACCGTCAAAGGCTTTCACATTGATCGCCCCATCCCTTATTTTATGTAGCCCTTTACCTAATTTCTTGAGTGTTATCAATGGACAGATGTTAAGGCTGGAACCTCCATCGATCAAGATTCTTGTGATGAAATGATCTTCGCATTGCACTGTGATGTGTAGTGCTTTGTTGTGCCCCAATCCCTCAGGTGGTAGCTCGTCCTCATGAAAAGTGATTTTATGACTCTCCAGTACCCGGCCTACCATATTGTCCTTTTCCCCACTAGTGATGTTGTTTGGCACATATGCTTCACTCAACACATTAAATAAAGCATTTCTATGTGTTTCAGAATTCTGCAGCAGAGAGAGGATGGATATCTGTGCCGGTGTCTTGTTCAGTTGGTCGATGACTAAATACTCTTTAGCATGTACCTTTCTCCAAAGGTCATCGGGACCTATTTCGATAAGGGGAGGCCAGTTGGCAGCCTGCTTTCTTGACTCGGCCAGATGCTCATGGGTGTAGACCCTACCAATTCTCGTCATACCCTGTGCTGCGACAGCTTCCTCAGACCTGACCTAGCATTTCCTTCTCGCCTCGGCTGTGTAGTCCTAAGGGATAGCATTTGGAATAGAAGGGTGGTGTGGTTGACATTGCCACCGGAATTGGTGCAACCATCTTTACTTCAAACAGAATGTGTGTTCGGGGTGGCAAGACTGTGACCTTGAATGATACTGGTGCATTTGCTGGAGATATAAACTCAATTTCAATTGGCACTAGTGACTATGCAGGTGGCACTGCTTCAAACTCAAACAGTATAGACATATTTATCTCAGCGGCCTCAGATGGCTAAATCTGGACTATGATCGGTTTGAGAGTGACCGTGGGTTTCTTCGGGTCATCACCTTCTGTGATCAACCCGATTGACCCCTCGGGATCCCAATCATCTTCTATTTTAATCATATAGATACCTCTACCCTTATGGTCTGGTAGAGGATTGTCGCGGACGTTTGGAGCGGGGTATTTTTCCATAATAATATTGTTGTCAATGAGAGCCTATATTTTGTCCTTCAGAGAGCGGCATTCTTCGATGGTGTGTCCTTTCATTCCGGAATGGTATGCACAGGATTTGTTTGGGTTAACACATTGATAAGGGTTCTCAGGGATGGCAGCAGGGATAGGTGTGACATAACCAGCAGCTCTGAGCTTCTCATACAACTTGTCAATGGACTCGCCTATGGTGGTGTATTGCTTTGGAGGGCGGCAATCAAAATTGGGATGAGGTCGAAGCAGGTTGATATGTGGGTGGTGGAGCTGGGTAGGAAGGTGGTGGAGTTTGGTAATTTGGTGAGGGTGCTTGGTAATTCGGGGTTGGATGATATGTGAGTGGAGGTGTTGGATAGGTTTGGTATTTGAGTGGGGACTTGGTTCTTTGTGCAACCATTACGGCTCCCACGTCTCTCTTCTTAGACACACCACCGGACTGTAGAGCCTTGTTAGTGGCTTGGAAGGCTTCAAACTTTGTAACCATACCGCTTTTATCTTCAATCTGCTCACCCAATTTGATGATGTCAGAGAACTTGTGGCCCTCAACCATCATTAACTGTTCATAATACTGCGGGTCCTGAGCCCGGACAAAGAACTTGTTCATCTCTTCTTCCTCTAGAGCAGGTCTGACTTTAGCAGCTTCAGACCTCCAGCGAGTAGCATACTCGCGAACATAAAATCAGACGCCATGCTTACCCAGTTTGACCATTTCTTGGGGTCTTGACTGATGTACCAAGACAGTGCGTCTCCCTTCAAATTCCTCATGAACAGCTTCATGCGGATTCTGTGATCCTTTCCCATGCCAACCAATTTGTCGCAATAGGTCCTCGGATGGACTCTCGGATCACCGGTACCGTCAAACATTTCGAACTTTGGAGGTTTGTACCCCTTGGGCAGTTTGACATCAGGTTGGATACAAAGGTCTTGACAAGTCAACCCTTCAATCTCCTTGGTTCCTTCAACAACCTGGACTCGGCTGGTCAGTTTTCTAAGCTCCTCGGCCAGGTTCCTGATAAGTAAATCCTTTTCGTCAGACTCGGATGCCTGTGGGATAGGTGGAGTGGAGTGGGTCATGGTTTCCACATAGATAGTATTGTTATAGGTGTAGAAATGGTCTTTTGTGGGGTTTTGAGGTTTCAAGATGAGTAGTGGAGTGTTATTTGAGGTGTGGCAAGCATTGCACTGTGTCGGGAGAGATTGGTTCTTTGGGGGAGTGGTGTGATAGTGAGGTGCGGGATGATTTTGCTGTCTTGGGATATTTTGTGGAGGTGCGGGGTTTTTAGCATTTGGAAGGTTGACGTCAAGGACGTTGAGGGAAAATGACAAATAGGCTAGATTCCGGACTTGATCAAGTTCTTCCTGAAACTTCAACAATTTCTGTTCAAGTGGTGACATGTTCTCATGCAGGACTTGAATACCTCGGTCATCGGTGGCCTCTACCTGTTCAATCATATTCTCCTTTCTGGTGTCGCTGGACTCTTCCATCTTACTTTTGCCTTTGTCTTTGACCTTAGGAGGACTAGGGGAGGAGTAGGTGGAGGACCCTTGGATCTGGTGCGATAGGCTGATGATGCCAGAATGCACGAACTAACCTTTGGGGAGGGGAGTAAGAAAAAATAAAAACAAAAGGTAACCAAGTCAGTGAGGATCATGAAAAGAGTATTGCAGTATTTGAACACATACGCGGAATTGAAAGCGTGTCCTAAGTTGGGAACCTCTTTGTTCCCGAGGTAGGCCTAGCGACAAATTGATTTGGAGAACTTAACATACTAAATTCCTCATTTTATTGATAAGAAAAATAGAAAAATCCCAAACGATAGACGAAAAAATAAAAGTCACTAATGGCCATTGGCCTTATTACATTGATAGAAAAATAAAGGCATTCCTATCTACTTGGTCCCAGAAGGACCTTCCCAAGACTCGGCATTCTTGCTTCCTTCGAGCAGCTTTCCCAGGTCGCTAAGTCCCAGCAACAGGTAAGTTCTGGCTAGGTATCCCCCTGCAGCTCCCTCAGCCCTTTAACAATCTTCAACTCTTTTGATGAACTTTTCTCCCAGCTCGACTATACCTCGTTCCAAGTACCCTCAGCCTTTTGTTGGCGTTGATAGCCATGTCCTTCCATTCCTCGATCAGTTTTTTGTTGGACTCATGTATCTTGTGGTGGTCATCCTCATTTTCCTGGATCCTTTTGCGCAGCTGGTTAAACTTTCTTGTGCTTCAGCCCTTTCATCTATAACCCTGTGACCTCGGACGTACCCCGGCTTGCTCTGACCACCCAGATCCTCTTCTAACCAACAAAGATAGAAAGGGGTATAACCGGCGTGATACTTGACTGGCTCGATGGTGTCTTTCTCAAGTATAACCCTGCAATGCCATAGGTGCTGAGCTTGGCACTTGTGAGGACTGTCATTATTTGAAAATCAGCTCAAATATGGCTCATCTCTCGACCCTAGGGATGACTTGCTTCCTTCCTGCTTGCCTCATAACTCGAAGAGGGACGTAAGAGTATGTCCCCTTTAGACCAATCAGTATCAGCAATGATGCATCTCGGGATCGAATGATGAACTCATCCGTTGGAAACCATTTGAACATCCATTGAACCTGTTCTTTAGTCAAGTTATCAAAAAAACTCAACCCATCCCTCGGCATTTTCAGGTTGAGCGAACATGTCAGGGATATAATTCATTCGCTTTGGGTGATGGAAAGCGATGTGGTCATCCCACATTCTGCGGTGAATGTCCTGTCGATATTCGCCCTTTTGGAGATGTTCCATGAGCTAGAGTTGAAGTAATAAATTGCAACCTTCGAAATGCTTTGCTCCTTGTTGATACCTTTCTAAGGCTCGATATATGTTTGCAACGATCATGGGCACAATGCTGAAATATTTCCCATTTACCCCTTCCATTATGGTCTTAGTTACCATGGCTATCCTGGTATGGATCATTTCCTTCTTTATCAGGAACACGATCAGACCTAAAAAGCGAACCATAAACATGAACACTCGGTGATAGACGTGTCCTAAAGAGGTGATAGCAAACTCGTCATGGTAGGTACGGTACGATTTATTGTAGTCATACCTTTCGTACAAGTAGTCAAAAGGAATGTACGAATCCTCCAAACATACCAATTTCGCGTCCTTTTTCAGACCCATCATTTTGAGGAAAATTTTCATGTGCGGTTCTCAGGCATCAACAACCCCGGAGTTTCCCATACTAGGTTAGCCAGCCCTCCTATATCTTCTATCAAAGGCGCCATTTCGATGTTCCCAAAGCGGAACACGGACCTTTCAAGATCCCAGAACAGGGTAGCAACCTCTATTATCATTTTGTTGAGCTGGATTTCCAGGAGAGATGGTAGGTTACCTAAGTGTTTCCTGACGATATCTTTGTCGCTAGAGTGCAGATCCTCCCACCAACTCAACAGTTTTGGGTGGATGTTGGAGACCATGCGGAATCTGGGGACTTCGTGCCTCATTTTTCTGCAAAGCAAATAAGGTTAGGCCCTTACCCCCACTGGACTCGACTATTTATCATCAATAATTAGCAGGAAGCATTTAGTTCTCCAAATAACTACACAGAACGTGAGGGCGTCCATTTGGGTTTAGGGAAACCCGGTGGACTTTTGGATAAGGCTATCTTAAAAGCTATCGTGCGGACGAAACTTTAGCTTGACTAGGTTTGACCATGATGCATGCAACAGTGCAACAGAGTAAGGTTTCTATGGGGTTTTAGATCGGTACCCTTGAGCGGAAAACTCAAGGGGGAAAGGCACGGTACCGTCGACAGCACCATTGATCGACTAATTTTACCGCAAATAAGCCTTTTCGAATTTAGTGGGTGATAATATAGGAAGGGCGCAACCACTCATCAAGTGTTGCTATAGTATTTTTTTTGGAACGAGTGGAGTATGAATGTTGAGCATGATTTATGCAATAAGTATTAAAATAAGTTGTCACATATTTGCACGCTAAAGAAAGCGGTAAAAACAGTAGTAATGAATTAAAGTAGTTATAAAAGGAAACAAAGAGACATGTCAGTTTTGTTTTTGAAGAAAAGTAAATACCTGAAGTAAACAATTAATTGCATGTAAAGGGAATAGGAAAGGGTGAAAGTATTTAAAATAAAAGCACAAATTCACGAAACAATTTGAAATGGTAAAAGCCTGGATATCCCCAGCATAGTCGCCATGTTGTCGCGCCCCCTTTTTCCTCCANCTAGCAAATAACAAGTAAAGGCTCAAATAAAAGGGGATTTAAGTCTTAAGCATGCAGATGTTTTAAAGAAACAGTAAAGAAGATTAGCTTTTGAAAAGGAATTACGAGCTAGAATATAAAGGTGTCATAGGTTTATAATAATATGGATCACATCAATGCAATACCCGGTAATCACTCCTCGAAGAGGGGCTACACGTGGTATTAGCACACCGGTCATCATATCCATATTCTACCATTCCCACCCCGTGAAGGTAATTAAAGCATGTGTTGGTCACGGACTCTATTGCATGCTATTACCCGTCCCATCCTATCAGTCCTGGAGGAGACTAGGACTACTATCCTAAAAGGAAGTACTAGGTTGACCCCTAGGTTTAAAGGACAAGATTCTAAGCGACAAACAACGACAATTAGGACTACAGATAAGGGTAAAACAAATAAGAGCAGATACGAGGCCCAAGTATTCCTCCACAGATTATGCACATGATTAGCACGACTCAACCACAAGTACGGCCTTATTAACTTCAGAACCTAAGGCATGATATCTATGTGAGAATGCAATAGTGAGGCAGCTTTATTACTGATTTCAGAGGATGAATTTTATCAGCTTCTTACTGATTATAACAATTAATAATCAAGCAGCAGGTATAAAAGAGTATGTTTCCAGTTTTAATAGATTTAACACCTAATGCTTGCCTAAGCGTATGACAAAACTCAGTAATTACCCAGATTATTAAAGAAACTGTTACAAGTTAGTTTGCCTAAACATGTTGTACTTAGGTGTTGCAAAAAAATACAGAACTATTACCAGTTGTTTGAAAACATGGTGAAACTATTTTTTAGGGACTTTTCATGCAATCAGTAGTTAAACTAGGTTTTGAATGAGGTCCTAAGACATGATATCTAATATGCACACATAAGGATGCAGAATGGGTGGTATGTAGAATTCCTAGGCAGGATTTCTAAATGCATAAGTCACAGTATTTAAACATGCTATGTAGCAAGTATGAGGATGACTTGTTTATTAGCGCATTATTATCCTAAGCATGATTCCTAGGTGTACCACAACATTACAGCGATATTAGAACTGGTTTACATGAATAATAGGTTTATATTAACGTTTAATCCTAGAGCATGATTTCTATATGATAAACGATAATACCATAATAGGATGCTGAAACAATAAACATGGACCTAAGGAACATGATATCTAATGCATGATATGCTTGCATACAATCAGTCCTAAGCATGAATTTCTAGTGCACACGTAAGAAATGTAAACTTAGAAGCATGGTATCTACCCTTTAATATGGATAACCTATATAACTACCCTCCCATTTTCACTATCCATTCCCAAATATTTGTTTACAAATTATTACAGGTCGGGAATTATGAATTACATAACCAAAGAAGTTACTTCTATAGGGAGCCTTCAATTAGGCCCAGATCTTCTAAAACTTAATACCTTTGGTGTTTCATAGCCTATCATAGTCCGGGTGTGTCAAAGTTCCCTAAGGACCTCAGGGGCTCCCGGGCAGTGCTCACACCCAGACATAGCCAAAATAGAGTAAGTGCAGTGTGGAATGGTCAGCCTCTGTGTGTCAATGTTCAGAGGGAGCTCAAGTGTCCCAAGGCAATGCTCACACAGAAGGGGTAGAACCTAAACTTCTAAGAGTATATGTGAGAGTGATTTTTTTAATTTTAAAAGGGGTTTAAGCAAGAAAATAGTTTTGAGAAAGGGTAAGCAATAAAATAGTTTTGAAGAGGGAAATAGAAGTTTAACATCACACAAAGGACCAGGGATAGTCCAACAATCACAAACAGGGGTAATGGGATTTGAGAAACAAATACAGAGCATGTGAGGGCATACATGTAGCAGGCAGATACACATATAGGCATACAATCAGAAACTCCTAAGGGTTCAGAGGATTAGGGGTACAGTAAAGTACTAGGTTAGATTAACACCTAAAACAACTAAGACCATGATTAAACTAATGTACCAGTCATAGGCATGTAAGAAGTAGGTGCTAAGTATACAGAAACATGTTGGTCATAAACAAATAAAGCCTAACTTAACATGCAGAGGGGAGCTCAGGATCCTAGATACGTGATGAATAATAAGTAAAATCAAATTAGAAGAAAACTGAATTACAACAGTAGTAGAAACATGTTGGTTTGAGGACTGAAATCTAAATTAGAAAATACCAGTTAAATGAAGAAAGCAGTAACACAAACAGGAAATAGGATATGCACAATAGTTAGCCTTGGCTTGCAGCCGGCTAACTTAGAATAGTAGTAGCTAGCACAGAAGAGAGAGCTGAGAGTTTTTTTTTTAATTGTGAGAGAGAGATTTTAGACAGATCAGTTCGTGTGTGTGTTAATGAAAGAGCCGTGCATATGTAGTTTGAAAATATATGGTAAATAAGGTAGGAATCAAAGTTAACCCTTAATTAAGGAACTTAGTATCAATCAATGTTAAAATCAGTATAGGTATCCCTTAATTTAAGGAATCAAGTTCAAACGGTATTATGCAGACAGCAAATAAGGAAAGGTACCATATGTGACTGCATATAGCATATAAGGAAATAACTTAGCATAGTACAAGTATGGGACATGCAATTGAGGCTAGGTTCAGAATATTTCAATTAAGGAAAGTGTATAAGAATTAATTGACAGCAGGTTTATTCATAAAAATAAGGCAAGAGATGATTCAGATTCTAAAAATTAGTGAGGAAATTTTCAAATCACAGGAAATCAGTGTTACTCAAAGGGAAATACCACCATTTTAAGGAAATATTCGAAAATCAGGCAATCAATATTACTCAAAGGAAAATACTCGAAAATCAGTAAAGAGTATGGTGTAAAATCACTAAAGAACTAATTATACTTGTTCAGATATTCAAAAATGGAAAAACTATACTGGAGTAACACATATTGAGCAAAAATAAGAAACCCTAATCACGAAATTAGGGATACATATCAGAAAAATAGCAGATAATTAAAGGAATCCATAGATAATCATAGTCTAGGCAGAGGCGACTGAGAATCAGAAACCCTAATCAGTAATTATAGAGAAAGAAATCACAAAACACATAGAGTATACACGCAAGCAAAGTAGTCATGCTAGAACATCATAAAATGAACTCAGATTCACATATTGAACCCAGAAATCTGGTGCCTTTTTATCAAGCTGAACCAAATAAGAAGAGAATGGCTCGAATAATTCTTAAACACAATAAATCACAAAAATAATACTAAGAAAATAGAGGAAGAACTGTTTTAAAAAGAATCTTGAAACCCTAGTTTTGAGAAATGAAGAGTCGCTTCAGAAAACAAGATCTTTGAGGAAAAAACATCATAATAACTCGTAACAAGCACATATCTAGGGTAGGTCTGAAGGAATCGGAAGTTTCAAACCTTAGGGTTTCATAGAAAACCTCAAAGAAGATGAGAAAGACCTCGAACAGCACTAACTCGAGCCTCAGGGTCATAAACCCTACTCGGAATCAAGCATTGGAGGCTTGAAGTAGACAGTAACACCATGGGTGTGAGTAGACAGGTTCTCGCCCTTTTAGGGCCTTAGGGATGACAACACCGGCATAAGAGAGCCATGAGAAGCAGGGTGATGGAGGTTTCAGAGTCTCTGGCGAGGGGTGGCCGGAGAAGATGAAGAGAGCCATCGAAGCTGAAGAGACAGAAGTCTCTAGAAGAGACTAGAGAGAGAGAGATGAGAGTAGAGAGATGTGAGTCGGTGAGAATGAGAGGGGTTGGGGGTTAGTTTGAATTAATTAAAGGAAATAAGAATCTGGGTCGTTGATCTAATTTGATCAACGACTCAGATTGGTTTGGGGTTGGGTCGGGTATGGAATTGGGTCTGGACTGGGTATTGGGTTGGTTTAATCTGATGGGTTGGGTTTAAAATAGGCTAGATTTTAAATAAAATGGGGCTATTAGTTAAATACCCCTAAAATCAAATAAATAATTACTAAAATAGCCAATAATTATGTAAAAATGAAATTAATGCCACATAGATGAAAATTAAGGTAATTAGCTAATATTAAAACACAAAAATGACTAATTATCGAATTAAAATAGCATGAATGCACAATTAGGCCATAGTTGCAAAATTTGTATAGTTATAGTTAAACAGCGCTTAATTGGTTAATTTGTGAAATAATTAAAACCTAATAAAATTAAATATGATTAAAAATTACATATTTATCTGGGAAATATTTTGAAATTATTTATAATATAATTTATGAATAATTACTGAATTCAGAAATACTAAATAAATAGAAAACTGAGCTGATAAAAATACGAAAAATTGTGGAAAAATACCACCCCACATAAAAAATGATTTTAAAAGTAATATTTAAGTTTGAAAATAATTTTGAGGAAAAAGTGGGTATCAATAGGGCCTCTGCTAGAATCAACTCTCGAATCCCATCCACATTGGGTGCACAAATCTGACCCTACATCCTCATAACCCCATCATCACTAATAGCTACATCCCTGGAATCACCTCGTCGGACCCTGTCATGAAGAACGAGCAAGTGTGGGTCATCATAGTGGTGCTCTATTATCCGGTCATAAAAAAAGACTTAGAGGCTACACAAGCCAATACCCGACGAGGCTCTGATAGATCCAATCTCACCAACTGGCCCGCTAGATCCTGAACATCAAGTGCTAATGGTCTCTTTGCTGCTGGAAGATATGCTAGACTCCCCAAACTCTTTGCTCTGCGACTCAAGGGATGGTATAGAATAGTGATATCATAGTCCTTGAGAAGCTCCAACCATCTCCTCTGACGCAAATTTAGATCCTTCTGCTTAAGTAGATGCTGCAAACTACCATCAGTGAAAATCTCACAATGCACCCCATACAAATAATGACGCCAAATCTTCAAGGTGTGGACAATGGCTGCTAGCTCAAGATCATGTACTGGATAATTCTTCTCATGCACCTTTAATTGTCTAGATGCGTAGGCAATCACCCTACCTCCTGCATCAATACTACTCCAAGGCCAACTCTCGAGGCATCACAAAAAACTATTTAAGAACTTGAATCGTAGGCAAAACCAAAATTGGAGTTGTAGTCAAGGCTGACTTGAGCTTTTGAAAGCTTTCCTCACACTCCTCAGTCTACCTGAACGGAGCACCCTTCTAGGTCAGTCTGTTCATAGGTGCTGCAATAAGTGAAAATCCCTCTACAAAGCGGCGGTAGTACCCTGCCAAACCAAGGAAACTGCGGATCTCGATAACTGATGACGGTCTAGGCCAACTCTGCACCGCCTCCACCTTCTTCAGATCTACCGTGATCCTATTACATGACACCACATGTCCTAAGAATGCCACTGAATCAAGACATAATTCACGCTTCAAAAATTTTGCATACAACCACCTCTCCCTCAAAGTCTGAAGCACAATCCTCAAATGCTGGTCGTAATCCTCCCGAGATCGGGAATATACAAAGATGTCGTCAATAAACACGATGATGAAGGAATCAAGATAAGGTCGGAACACACTATGCATCAAGTGCATAAAGGCTGTTGGGGCATTGGTTAGCCCAAATGACATGCCAAGAAACTCATATTGAGCATATCTGGTCCTGAAGGCAGTCTTCGGGATGTCGGGCTCCCGAATCTTCAACTGATGATAGCCAGAACGCAAGTTAATCTTGGAAAATACCCTGGCACCCTGTAGATGGTCAAAAATGTCATCAATGCGAGGCAAGGGATACCTTTTCTTCACCATAACCTTGTTCAGCTTCCGATAATCAATACACATACGCATAGAACCATCCTTATTCTTCACAAACAACACCGGTGCACCCCGAGGTGACACACTAGACCGAATGAACCCCTTATCTAGGAGTTCCTGAAGCTTCTCCTTCAATTCTTTCAAATCCGTTGGTGCCATATGATAAGGTGGAATAGAAATAGGCTGAGTGCCCGGCACCAAATCAATACCAAAATCAATATCTATGTCAGGTGGCATGCCTGGAAGGTCAGCAGGAAACACGTCCGGAAAATCACGGACCACGGGAACAAAATCAATAGTGGGAGTCTTGGCACTGACATCCCTCACAAAAGCCAAATGCGATAAACACCCCTTCTCTACCATACGCTGGGCCTTCAGATAGGAAATCACCCTACTAGGCACATACTCAATAGAACCTCTCCACTAAACCCTCGTAGATCCTGGCATAGCTAAGGTCACGGTCTTAGTGTGACAATCAAGAATAGCATGACGCGGAGATAGCTAATATATGCCCAATATCACATCAAAATCAACCATGCTAAGCAATAATAGGTCCACTCGGGTCTCTAGATCCTCGATAGATATCACACATGACCGATACACATGGTCCACAATAATGTTATTGCCCACCGGAGTCGTCACATGGATTGATGTAACTAAAGACTCATGGGGCATATCCAGAAAATGGGCAAAATATGATGAAACATAGGAATACGTAGAACCAAGGTCAAATAAGGCCAAAGCATCTCAACGACAGACCGAGACAATACATGTAATCACTGCATCGGAGGCCATACCATCTGGCCTGGCTGGAAGTGCATAGATACGAGCCTGGCCTCCACCTGCACGACCTCCCCCTCTAGGCCGTCCGCTAGCTGTCTAACCCCTACCCCTAGCTGTCCATGTGAGTGGTGAAGTAATTGGAGCTGAAGTCGAGGGCTAACCCCTCTGCTGAGAAGACCTACCAAGGCGATGAGGGCACTGCCTCCATACATTCCCAAACTCTCCACACTCGAAACAACTCCCTGGAGCTGGAGATGGGGACTGAAAGGAACCCCTAACACCAGAATAGTCACTAGAAGAACCATGCATAGAGGAACCCTGAACTGATGGTGCTCGGGATGAGCTCTGGGCTGGAAGGGTACTAAATAAAGAATGGCTCGAATGTGAACTGCGGGGACTATGCCTCGAAGATGTACCACTATAGGCTGGGCCGACTGGATGAGGAGGCCTGAATGAACGGCCTCTACTATGCTGAAACTGTTTCTGGAAGGAGCACCGTTGAAACTACCAGATCCACGAGGCCTCTTGGCCTCCCTCTCCTCACGCTCCTGACAGCGAACTGCCTCAATATCCCGAGCAATATCAACAACCTCCTCAAAGGTAGCACCTGATACTCTCTCCCTCGTCATCAAAATACGGAACTGATAAGTGAGATCATCAACGAATATCTTGATCCTCTCTCTCAGTAGGGACCAACTCTGAAGTATGTCGGGTAAGCTCTGAGAACCTCATCTCATACTGCATCACTATCGACTCACCCTGACATAGCTACTCAAACTGCCTATGCAGATCCTCTCTGTGAGACTGGGGAACATACTTCTCTAAGAAGAGAGTGGAGAACTAATGCCAAGTAAGGGGTGCTGCACCAATAGGCCTATGCCTCTCGTAGGACTCCCACCAAGTGAATGCAGCTCCTAAGAACTGGAATGTAGTGAATGAAACCCCACTGGTCTCCAATATCTCTCCAGTACAAAGCATCCTCCGACACTTGTCTAAGAAGCCCTGGGCATCCTCGCCCTCAGCACCGCTGAATGTCGGAGGCTGAAGTCTACCAAATCTCTCCAACTTGCGCTGCTCGTCATCTGGCATGACTGGAATCACAAAATCCTGAGCTGGGGCAATTGGCTGGGCTGGAGCTGCCCTCGGTGTTTGGAGCCCCTGGGTAACCTGCTCAAGTGTCCGGGCAGCTGGAGTCTGAGTGCCTCCCCCGGCCTGAGAAGTAGCGGCATTAGTAGAAAAAGCGTCCGCCTGTGCAAGACTGGTGCACACAGTCAAGATCTGAGCTAGAGTCTCCTGAAGACCCGGGATCACAATAGGCACTGCCGGTGCCTGAGCCAGTTCCGCTGGAATATCTGCGGTAGGGGACCTGATCCTAAATAGCAGGTGGATCCACGGGTACTGCCCCGGCTGCTGGGCGGGCTGCACTCCCCGGGGCAGCACCCCTACCTCTACCACGACCTCGACCTCTAGTTGGTCTAGTTGGTGTCTAGTCACCCTGATCGGTAGCGTGTGTCCTCACCATCTGTGAGAGAATGAAACAATAGAAGTTAGTTGCTAGAATCAACAGATTCGCACGACAGAATTCAATAATGTGGGATTTTTCCTAAGGGTTCTGCAGCCTCTCGAAGATAAGTACAGACGTCTCCGTACCGATCCGCAAGACTCTACTAAACCTGCTCATGACCGGTGAATCCTATGTAACCTAGGCTCTAATACCAACTTCTCACAATCCCAAACCAAAGTTGGTCGTGATGGTGTCTATCAAGGTACTAGGCTAGCCAATCTACCGCAAAATAACATAAGGACTCCCCATTTAAATTCAAATAGTGCGCTATTTCATAAAATTCTTCCAATTTAACAATTCAAAGCAACAAAGTACATAAACATCTAAAAACATCGCCCCAAAACCTGGAGTCAACCGTCATGAGCATCTATGAATAATACAAGGTCATACTATCTCAATACTACAACCAGTCTAGGGGATAGACAGCAGGTAACAGAACAAGAAGGGAAACAAAGTATGCTGCGGACGCTGAACAGCTACCTCAAATCCCGAAAACCAGCTCCAAGAGAGTGTAGAAGAAGCTAGCACTCAATCCCAGCACCTGAATCTACACACGGAGTGCAGGGAGTAATGTGAGTACGCTAACTCAGTAGTAATGAAAGTAAATAATGTCTAAGGCAACGAAACACGTAAAAACGGTCATAAATACGAAAAAACGAACTTCTTCTTTCAGAAAACATAGATACGATATCTTATAACATTTACAAGTCAATTTCAGTAAAATATCATTTAAAGTGCCTTTTCAAAAACTTTCATAGAAGTCAAGAAAATGACAGAGTTCATAATAGCCTTTCAAATGGAAACATGTATCATAAATTGTCTTCGAGTGTATCATCACTCAGCATCAGTCACTCAACATGTCTCACAGCCACTCAGCATCAGCCCCTCGGGCTACCTCACAATCACTCATGCCTCCTAGATCATTCGTCACTCGGTCCTCAGCACTCGGTACTCACACTCAGTAGTTACCTGCGCTCACTGGGGGTGTACAGACTCCGGAAGGGCTCTTACAGCCCAAGCGCTAATATCAAGGCATCTCGTGGCATAATCACCCAGACTCTCGGCCTCTCACATATCATGAAAAGTGTAACATGTTGCGGTGCGCAGCCCGATCCCATAATATCCTCACAACATAGGTCCTCAGCCACACTCTGTCAGAAATCTCTAAAAAAAAGGCCACCCTCGCTATCAGTAAAACGGGGTACTCGACTCAAAATATCATTTCATACCACAAAATAGTGTGAATAAGACTGAGTTTCGAAATCAGTTAAACATGATATGGTTGAGTGTAAATCATAAGTCAACACAGTGGGTAATAGCAGTGAACAGCCCCCAAGGGGTATAAACAGGTCGGCACAAGGAACCAAACATGGCGTACAACCCAAATATATAGTAATAGTCTTAAAACATGAAATATCATATGAATTAGAGTCAAATACGCAACTTAATAGTTGCCACGGGACTGACCAAGTCAAAATCCCCCAACAGTGCGCGCCACACACTCGTCATCTAGCATGTGCGCAACTCCAAAACAGTGGTAGAATGTGAAGTCCGGGGTTTCATACCCTTAGGACAAGATTTACAGTCATTACTTACCTCAAACAGGCCTGCAAACTACTCCGCAATGCTCTTGCCTCTCGAATCGTCTCCCGATTACTCCATATCTAACCAAAACCATATTAGTATTTCAATATATGATAGGGAGACGAAACCCATTCGAAATTATCAAACTTAAGCACAAATCCCAAAATTGACCAAACCCGACCCCCCGGCCCACGTCTCAGAATTTGATAAAAATCACAAAACTAGAATCCTTATCCTTCCACGAGTCTACCCATATAAAATACATCCAAATCCAATCACAAATGGCCCCTAAATTCCTCAATCTAAAGTCTCAAATTTCCAAACCCTAAACCCCCAATTTAGTCACTAATTCTCCATAAATTTCACCCCTAAGCAGTCACATAACACCATAGAAATGAGTTTTAGGTCCAAAAATCTTACCTCCACAAAGTCCTCTTGATTTCCCTCTTCAAAACCCTCTCTCAAGCTCAAGTCCGTATGAGAATGTTGATGAAATAACCCATAATTCGCGAAGGTTGGTATTTATACTCTCTATCCAGTGAAATCGCACATGCGGTCCCAGGTGCGCTTGTGCGGAATCCTACTTACAAATCCAACCTCGCATCTGCGATCTCGCACCCGTGACCAAATCTTCCGCATATGCGGAAAAAAGCTTAGCCCCTCAAACTCCGCATCTGCGACTCCCAGACCGCACCAGCAACCTCGCACCTGCGGCTCCCCCACCAGCAGCCTTTTGTTACCAAACAATCATGCAGATACCCATCCGAACTCATCCCGAGGCCTTCGGGACTTCAACCAAATGTACCAACAAGTCAAAAATGATCATCCGGACTTAGTCGAACCTTCGGAACACCCAAAATAACACCGAACATCAAAGCAACCCATGATTCAAGCCTAAGGATTTTCAAACTTCAAATAATCACCAACGATGTCGTAACTATCCAAAACTCGTCTGAATGACCTGAAAATTTTCACACACATCCAAAATAACGCCACGAACTTGTTCCAAATTTTGAAATTCCATTCCGACCCCGATAGCTAATTTTCCATTGCCAATCGGAAATTGCCAAAAATGTAATTTCGCCAATTTAAGTCTAATTCTACTCCATACCTCTAAACCGCATCTCGAACACACTCCTAAGTACCAAATCACCTAACGAAGCTATCCGAGCCATAAAATCCACATTCCGAGGTCGTTTACCCAATATCAACTTCCGGTTGAGTTTTCTAACTATAAGGCTAACTTAAGAGACTAAGTGTATCAATTCTCACCACGGCCACTCCGAACCTGAACCAACCGACCCAACACATCATCAATAGGCTATGCAATATATGATAAGGCAAAAACAGCGAAAAAAGGGCTTATCTCACGGAATGACCGACCGGGTCGTTACAGAATTTCATCGACTCTGTTAGCTCTGTTGAGTGATTTTTGGGTTAGGAGCACATGCGGAATGTATTTTGGAGGTATGTAGTAGATTTAGGCTTGAATTGGCGAAAGTTGGATTTTCCGCGATTTCGGCCGATAGTGGAAATTTTGATATCGAGCTCGGAATGGAATTCCGGAAGTGGCTATAGGTTCGTATGTCATTTATGACCTGTGTGTGGACTAGGTTTGATGTGTTTCGGCATTGTTTGTAGAAATTTGAAAAATTCCAAGGTCTTAGGCTTGAATTCGTGCTCAATTCATATTTTTGATGTTATTCAATGTGGTTTGAAGGTTCGACTAAGTTTGTATGGTGTTATAGGATTGGTTTGTAGGTTTGGTTGAGGTCACGGGGGCCTCAGGTGTGTTTCGGATGCTTAACGGAAGGAAATGGGACAAAGAAAATTTTTGGTGCCGGTGTTGGTTCTGGTGTTTCATACCTGTGGAGGGGAGGCCGCAGGTGCGGACTTGCAGGTGCGCATGGGAAGCTCGCAGATGAGGAAATGGGCTTGGAAATCTGGGCTCGCAGGTGTGGCAGTTTGTCCGCAGAAGCGGAACCACAGATGCGGCCCAGGGGTCGCAGGTGCTAACCCAGCCTAAGCAAGTGGACGTCGTACCTGCGATGAGTTGTCCGCATGTGCAGAAATCGCAGGTGAAGAAGGCGATATTTGCAAGGGTTTTGAAGAGGAGATCAGTAGGTAACAATTCTTAACTCTAATTCGTGTATATTTCATTAATCTATATCAATTTTCCTCATTTAATCAAGGAAATTGAGTGAAAACCTGAGAATTTGGGGAAAAAGTTCTCCAATTGAATTTATGGGTTTTGATCGAGTTCTAGGCATAGGAATGGGATAATTTTTGGACGAGTGAACTGTGAGTGAATGGGTGTTCTATATTCGTAACTTTTACCCAATTCCGAGTTGTGGGCTCGGGGAGACCTTTTCGGCGTTTTCCCTATTTTCATTCTTTAGCTTCGAATTCATTTGCTAAAGTAGTTACTTGTAGTATTGTTTACATTATGCAATTGATTTGATTAGATTTGGGCCATTTGGAGTTGGATACTCGTGTTAAGAGTGTGTTATTGAGTTGACTTGAGCGGTTCGAGGTAAGTGGCTTGCCTAACCTTGTGTTGGGGACTTTCCCCTTAGGATGTTTGATATTAATTGATGTGTGGGCGCCGTGTACGTGAGGTGACGAGTACGTACACGGGCGATTATTGCAAAAATCTCGTTTTCCTTTTTAAGTCATAAACTATTTTTCCCTTATTAAACCGCACTATTATGTTTAATTGCTTAGTTTCGATTAGAGAAGCATGCTTACGTGTTTTAACTACCTATTTGACATTTTGTGCAACATGCTTAGTTCGATCCATATTTCCCCTTATCTATGTTTAGTCTAAACTGTATAGCTTGATGTCATACCTGTCATTTTATCTTGCGCTGCATATTTACTTTGGGACTACGGACATACTCCGAGAGATCCCCCAGCACTGCATATTTACTTTTGGGACTACGGACATATTCCGGGAGATCACCCTGTACTGCATAATCATTCGGAACTACGGGACGGTATCCCGGGAGATTCCCTATTGTGTTTACCTTATTCTGAGCTGAGGGCTCCCATAACTGTAAATTTTATGAATTTCTTTAATCGTTTTACTGTAAATTTATATGTATATATCTTACTGTTTAATTTATTATATTTACTCTGGTTGGGCCTTGACCTGGTCTCATCACTACTCGACCGAGATTAGGCTTGGCACTTACTGGATACCATTATGGTGTACTCATGCCCTTTCATGCACATGTTTTTCGTGTGCAGATCCAGGTACGAGCTATCAGCCTCAGGGTTAGTGTGTTCTGCTGATTCCAGGAGACTTCAAGGTACTTCTGCTTGCGTCTGTAGATCCTCGTAGTCCCCTTCTACTCCCTCGCCTAGTGAATTCTTTATTTATCTTCTGACTTTTGTATAGAGCTACATAGATTATAAAAGCTTGTAATTTAGCGACATTCTAGGTCTTGGGAGATTTTTTTTGTATATGAGCCGAGCGGGACTATTTTTGTTATTCATAATATGTTGTTTTATACTTTATCATTTGGTTTTCTTTAAGTTTTCCCGTAATATTAGGCTTGCCTAGTTGTAAAAACTAGGTGCCATCACGACACCTTTCGGAGGGTTAAATTGGGTCGTGACACTCCCCCTCCCCAAATACCCAATACTTTTAGGACTCTATTTTCTTAAAAAAATTAATTATTCTTCTAACAATTCACACAAACCCGAAGGAACTAATATGATGCTTTACTATTTTATGAAAAAACCACATTGAAATTTGTGCTCCATAACGAAAAAAAAATACTCTTTTTTGGTTGAAAAATGAACACTCTTTCAACAACATAAAAGTAAAGTACTCATTTTATTGAAATAAAAGAAAATGCTTTTTCTACATCATGAAAAGAAAATACTCATTTTGTTGAAATGAAAAAAAAAATTCTTATTTACATAATGGAAAAAAAAACTTTTTTTACATGAAAAGAAGTATTTTTTTTTGTTAAAATAAAAAAAATAATTTTTCATATCATGAAAAAAAATACTCATTTGTTGAAATGAAAAAAAAAACTGTCTTTAACATGAAAAGAAAGTAACATTAATAATATCTAAAAGTTTTAAACCAATCCAAACAACCTCTAAAAGTTGAAGTAGACATCTAAAGAGTACTCAAACATTGGTTCACCGAAATCTATCCTCATCTACGTTTTTCTTTCCTGCAAATTTTGGAGTAAAAACAAAATAATGTCTCCAATATTCAAGATAATAGAATAGGGACAAACGTAAGGGATCGTCTAATTTGAATAGTCGCCTTCTTTGCTTGGACTCACCATCTAGTCTATTTTTCTACACTAAGCAATGCTAACTTTCTTGACTAAGTCTAAGTCTAAGTCTCCTTCTACCTTTTGCTTTCCTGCAAAATGTTGGAGAAAGAAAATTCATTACACTAAAACTAAATGAAAGAGGACAGATAGACTGAAACAATAATGTTAAGAATAAAAATCTTAATATTAGAATATTCAACACGGTATATATGGAATTTTCAACACTAAATATTAATAATGAGAAATAAATTTTTCTATTTATTTATTTGTAGTCGCACATGTCTACCTCATTGCCATTACCACAACATTCTTGAACTCATTAATGCAAGATAAGAAAAAGTTAAGTGTGACTGATTTGTGATGGATTATTAGGTTTAACAATTTCAAACGTCACTAATTCATGTGACGAATAAGTAATCGAGCCACAAAATTATTGACTAATTTGTGAAGAAAGGTCCATCATAATTAGAGATAAAATATATTTTTTAATCCGTCACAAATGTTTTTCGTATTAAAGATTAAATTCGTCAAAAACTATAATAGATTAGGGACGAAATATAGTATCTCAAATTTTACGACAGATACAATCCATCACAGTAATCCTTCAAAAAGATTAATTTTCTTTGTTTACCTAAAAATTCAATAAACATATACTAATAATTAATTGTATTTCAATAATTCACTGAATTAATAAATAATCTATTCTTATCTATTTATACATAAATGATAATTAACTAAGTAAACTTATTTAAAGCATGCACTCTCACCCCTTTATTCTAACCACGTCAGCCTACATGTTTCATCCATCAAGCATTTTATTTCTTTTAGTTAAAATTTGTGATAGTAGTTAATTTTACATATAGAGAGAGAGTAGAAAGTTTTAGCTGAATGTCTGTGTAAATAAAGTTTTTAATAAATAGCCTCCTCATCTTTTCCTTGTGTGAAATGATATATTTGCCCCTTTAGCTCCGTCTTTCCATCTCTTCTTCTCCGCTAAGAAAACCATAATTTTTTAATTTTGCCGCAAAAAATTTGAAGTTAATGATTAATTATTGTTAAAATCATTTAAGTATTGATTATTTATACTTAAACTTTTGGTTTAAGTGCTAATTTAGTGATTTGCTTTAAAAATCTAAAAACTCCATTGTTGGTCCTTTGAAAGTATTAAGAAGACAAAATGAGTCTTCTTGATGTGGTATTATCTGACTAAATTTGTGAGTGGTGATCGTTTATGCTAGTATTTGAAGGCGTTGTATTAAATTTGAGATCATTTCGAGTATATTTAGGGTGGTTGCACATAAATGCCTATCTGGATAGACTTTGATGAATAATTTAACAGATTGGTCGACTGCAGATAATACAAAAGTACGCCAATCTAGTAGAGTTTAGTGAACGAACAATCACAAAATCATGCCAACCAGATAGAGCTTGTGAACAATTAACAATATAGGTAAAGTGAATAGAGCATAAACTCAACTGATCCGGTAGAGAAATTCCTAAAGAACTACACGAGTCTGGAGATTATATTTTAAATACATTAAAAAAGGAGACAATATTTAATGACCAACCCCTTGGGCTATTCCTATCAATCACCCCTGCTATTTGCACATTTCTGAAAAGATAATTCTGGTACATCCTTTCATAATAAGAGAAACAATTTGGGGAGACAGAACAGCAAGTCATAGTGAAAGCCACACTTTCTTTAACAACTGCCATTAATCTAATTTGCAAGAACCATGTTCATTACACATAAAGGCATAAAAGACAAAAATAGAAAGTCACATAAAGATAGAGCACAGTTATTACAAGTCAACCAATAATTACATCTACTTTTGCAGAATCA
>ML395859.1:175402-219054 GCA_005239525.1 Nicotiana knightiana | reverse complement strand
CCCAAACTCTCCGCCCCGCAGTTGCGCATGTTCCCTTTGAGGTAGAAGTAACCACACCTTTCACAGTGATGGTGTCAACCACGCCGCCTTTCAACACTAAGACTATACCTTGGGATTATGTGGTCGAGGCTAGAAGAAGTGGAAAGAAAAAAATAGAAGAATCTGGCGCTGCGCAAGGGATGACCAGAATGGGAAGAGTCTATACACCAGAGCATTTGGGAGAATCCAGCAAGCAGGCTTCTAACAGACCACTTGTTATTGAAACAAGCCCGGACGACCTTTGGAGGAAAGTGCAAGAAAAAGAGTATTCAATCACAGATCATTTGAGCAAGACCTCTTCTCAAATATCTATTATGTTACTGCTACAGAATTCAGAAGTGCACAGGAATGCTCTCTTATGTTAAGCGAGGCGTATGTACCTAACAACATCAATGGCGGAGAACTGGCCAATATGGTGGGACAAGTGTTGGAAAGTCACAAAATCACCTTCCACAAGGACGAGCTGTCACCCGAGGGTTTGAATCATAACATGGCACTACATATTACCGTGCAATGTGAGGACAATTTCATTGTCGGAGTTCTGATAGATGGGGGATCCAGTCTCAGTATTTGCCCACTGACAACACTGAAGAGGCTGGGCAAAGGCCTGTATGAAATGCGAGAAGAGACCATGAACGTGAAGGCATTTGATGGGTCTCAGAGGGCTTCCATTGGGGAAATCAATCTCTGTTTACAGATGGGGCCTACATGGTTTGATGTCGAGTTTCAGGTGCTGGACATATCCGCATCCTATAATCTATTGTTGGGGCGACCAGGGATACACGCCGTTGGTGCTATGGCATCGACTTTGCACAAGGCAGTGAAGTTCGAATGGAACCATCAAGAGGTGATTATCCATGGAGATGGGAGCAACCCCATTTACAACCGTCAGACTATCCCAGTGGTTGGGAATAGAAGAAGGCTCGAGGGAGAAACTTATCATCACATCGAGCGGGTTAATGCAATTGAGAAAGATAAGTGGTGGAGCAACACGATAGAAATTACACTAGCGTGGAGAGGATATGAACCCGACAAGGGTCTTGGCAAAAACCTTCAGGGTATCTCCAAGCCAATACATTTGAAATGTCATGGTACAACCTTTGAGCTAGGGTATCAGTACACCTGGCAAGAATAAAATGATTGGTCACCACCGTGGCCTGGTCCGTACTATCCACTTGAGCAGCATGCACCACACCTGAGTTAGACTTTCCGGCAGACCGATGTCATATGGGGATCAGAGGAAGAAGAAGCATTGGGCGCCTTGAGAAACGTGTTCCTAGAGGATGATGACATGGACTGTTGTGTAATTGTCAAGGAGGAGGATGGCCCTACCATCCAAGCTATGGAGAAAGGATCATTCCTCAAAAATTGGACTGTTAGACCATCCAGGACCCGACGAGTCCCGGGGTAGCAAGGTTGAACAACAGTGTTTATTTTGTTGTTTTCCAAGAAAATGATTTCCCTTTTGCATTTTGCTTTAAATAAAACTTCCAGCGTCCAAAAACGTTGTTTAAATTATTGAAAATCACTTTTATGTTTCAATGGATCGATATTTATTATTACCATTTTCTCTCATATCTTTATCTATACAGCATTACTATTCCATGTCTTGATGAACCAACAATCGTGACATGTAGTGAGGCAACACAACAAAAGGATAGTGATTCAGAAGAGGAGGATGTCATACCCCAGGAAATCGTCAGGGAAGTAGAGGATTTTGAGAACAAGCCCAAGTCCAACCTGGACGAAACTGAGATAATCAACTTAGGAGATTCCGAAACTATCAAGGAGACCCGCATCAGCATTCACTTATCACCGTCAGAAAAGGAAGAGTATACACAGTTCCTGAAAGAGTATGAGGACATCTTTGCATGGTCATACGATGATATGACCGGATTAAGTACATCTATTGTGGCTCACAGGTTTCCCACAAGCCCAATGTGTCCACCAGTAAAGCAGAAACTCAGGAAATTCAAGCCGGATATGAGTATGAAAATCAAAGAGGAGGTCACCAAGCAAATCAAGGCCAAGGTCCTCAGTGTGGTTGAATACCCAACTTGGTTAGCCAACATCGTGCCAGTTCCAAAGAAAGATGGGAAAGTCATAGTCTATGTTGATTATCGGGATCTAAACAAAGTAAGTCCCAAGGATGATTTCCCGCTACCAAACATGCACATTTTGATCGACAATTGTGCGAAGCATGAACACCAGTACTTTGTGGATTGCTTCACCGGTTATCATCATATTTGGATGGACGAAGAAGACGCAAAGAAAAAAACCTTCATTACACCATGGGGGTGTACTGTTACAAGATGATATCATTCGGTCTAAAGAATGCTGGGGCCACCTACATGAGGGCTATGACTACCATTCTTCATGACATGATACATAAGGAGATCGAGGTGTATGTGGATGACGTCATCATCAAATCCAAGAAAGCCATAGATCATATAGCAGATTTGAGGAAGTTCTTCGACAGACTGCAGAAGTACAACCTAAAATTAAAACTTGCAAAGTGTGCACTCGGGGTCCCTGCCGGAAAGTTACTTGGATTCATTGTTAGCCACCGAGGGATAGAATTGGATCCATCAAAATTCAAAGCCATCCAGGAGATGCCACCGCCGAAGAGTAAGAAAGATGTAATGAGTTTTGTAGGACGGCTAAACTACATCAGCCGATTCATAGCCCAGTCCACAGTCATATGTGAGCCAATTTTCAAGATGTTGAAGAAAGATGTTGCAACTAGTTGGATCGAGGATTGTCAAAAGGTTTTCGACAAGATCAAGGAGTACCTATCAACAGCACCAGTTTTGGTTCTGCCAGAGCCAGGAAGACCTTTTCTACTCTACCTCGCAGTGTTAGATGGAGCCTTCGGCTGCGTTCTGGGACAGCACGACGAGACAGGGAGAAAGGAACAAGCTATCTATTACCTGAGTAAGAAATTCACTCCATATGAAGCACAGTACTCTCTACTGGAACATACCTTTTGCGCATTGACCTGGATAGCTCAAAAGCTGAGGCATTACTTCTGTGCTTACACAATGTACCTCATATCAAGGATGGATCCCTTGAAATATATCTTTCAAAAACCTATGCCCACTGGTAAGCTGGCTAAATGGAAAATCATGTTGAGTGAATTCGACATTGTTTATGTAACCCAGAAAGCAGTCAAAGGACAGGCGCTAGCAGATCATCTTACTGAAAACCCTGTGGAAGGAGAATAAGAATCCCTGAGGACGTATTTTCCCGACGAAAAAGTGTTATTCATAGGGGAGGATATTGCTGAATCCCACGATGGTTGGAGGATGTTCTTTGACGGAGCGGAAAATTTCAAAGAAGTCGGTACTGGAGCTGTCTTGGTATCGGAAACTGGCCAACATTACCCGGTACCTGCTAAACCTAGATTTCCCTGCACCAACAACATGGCGGAGTATGAAGCTTGCATCCTAGGGCTCAACATGGCCATCGACATGAATATTCAGGAGCTGTTAGTAATCAGCGATTCAGATTTGCTTGTGCACCGGGTACAAGAAAAATAGACCACCAAGAATTCCAAGATATTACCATATTTGCACCATGTGCAGGAATTGAGGAAAAGGTTCACAAAGATAGAGTTTCGACATGTTCCCAAAATTCAGAGTGAGTTTTCCGATGCATTGGCTACTTTGTCATCAATGATACAACATCTAGACAAGAACTTCATTGATCTTATCCCAGTAAGGATCCATAGTCAACCGGCATATTGTGCTCATGTCGTAGAAGAAACAGATGGGAAGCCCTGGTTTCACGACATCAAAAGGTATATGACAAAAGAAGAATACCCGAAACATGCAAACCATACTCAGAAATGCACACTTCAGAGGTTGTCCAACAATTTCTTCCACAACGGAGGAACCCTATATAGAAAAACTCCTGATTTGGGATTGTTAAGGTGCGTCGACGCGAAAGAAGCTTCTAAGCTGCTAGAAGAGATACATGCCGGAATCTGCGGCCCGCATATGAATGGTTTTGTCTTGGCCAAGAAGATACTCAGGGCCGGTTATTTCTGGATGACCATGGAAACAGATTGCATCCGGTATGTCCAAAAATTCTACCAATGCCAAGTACATACAGATACGATAAGAGTACCGCCAAATGAGCTCAATGCAACAAGCTCACCTTGGCCATTCGCCGCATGAGAAATGGATGTCATTGGTTCGATCGATCTTCAAATGGGCATCTGTTCATCTTGGTAACTATTGATTACTTCACCAAATGGGTCGAAGCAGCATCTTACAAGGAACTGACTAAGAAAGTCGTGGCAGATTTTGTCTGCGACCGGATTGTTTGCCGATTCAGAGTTCCGGAGTCCATCGTCACTGACAATGCCGCCAATATCAACAGTGATCTGATGAAAGCCATGTGTGAGATCTTCAAAATCAAGCACAAGAATTCCACAGCCTATAGACCTCAGATGAATGGAGCTGCAGAAGCTGCTAACAAAAATATCAAGAAGATACTGAGAAAGATGGTAGAAAATCACAAACAATGGCATGAGAAGCTACCATTTGCTTTGTTGGGATACCGTACCACAGTCCGCACATCAACCGGGGCAACTCCCTACTTACTGGTTTACGGTACTGAAGTTATTATCCCTGCCGGAGTGGAGATTCCTTATTTGAGGATCATATAGGAAACTAAGCTCAGCGATGCAGAATGGATAAGGAAGCGTTATGAGCAGCGAGCCCTCATTGCGTCACACCAAATCCGTGAAAGGATATAAAGTCTGGGGTTTCATACCCTCAGGACCGTATTTAAAGATATTACTTACCTCAAACTAGCCTGAAAAGCTATTCCGCAACACGCTTGCCTCTCGAATCAACTCCGGAGTGCTCCAAATCTATCAAGTTCAGATTTTTCACATCAAATTATGCTAAGGGGATGAATTCCAATTGAAAAATATCAATTTTAGCACAAACCCCGAAATTAGCCAAACCCCGACCCCCGAGCCTGCATCTCGGAATTCGACAAACTTTATACCAAAATGCTCTTCATCATCTCACGAGTCCGTACATATAAAGAACTCTGAAATCGGAGTCTGTTTGCCCCCTCAAATCATTCCCTAAAAGGTCTCTTAAACTCAAGCCCTAATTTCACCTTTTTCTACTAATTTTCCCCAATTAAACACTGTTAATTTGGTCCTTAATCACATATAATCGAGTTATTGGGTCCAAAATCCTTACCTCAATGAAGAACAATCGTCTTCCCTCTTCAAAATCGCTCCAAAATCTCAAATCTCGTTCAAAAATGGAAGAAAACTCGGATTGCTCGCTATATATACATTGTCCAGAATTTTTGCGGTACTGTTCATGCTGATGTGAAAAAATACAACAACTTTTCTTCTAGTCTAAATTGATCCGTTAACCTTCCGAAATCCACCTGAGGCGGCCCTCAGAATCTCAACCAAATATACCAACACGTCCCAAAATACAATACGAACTTAGTCGAGCCTTCGAAACATAAAAAAAGTAACATCAAAACACCAAAATCACATCGAATTCAAGCCTATGAACTTTGAAATTTCTAAATTCCACCAACGATGCCGAAACTATCCAAAACACCTCCGATTGATCTTAAATTTTGCACACATAACCAAAATGACATTATGAACCTGTTCTAACTTCCGGAATTCCATTCCGAACCCGATAGCCTATTTCCCAGTGTCGATCGGAAATCGCCAAAATTAACTTTCGCTAATTCAAGCCTAATTCTACACCGGACATCACAAAAAATATTCTGAACACACTCCTAAGTCCCAAATCACCTAACGAAGCTATCCGAGCCATAAAATCCGCATTCCGAGGTCGTTTACCAATAAGTCAACTCTCAATTGACTTTTCCAACTATAAAGCTATTTTTAGAGACTAAGTGTCTCAATTCTCACTACAGCCATTCTGAACCCGAGCCAACCGACTCTAACACATCATAAACAGCATGACCAACCTATGACAAGGCAACAACAGTAATAATAATGCAGATTCTACAGAGCGACCGACCGGGTCGTTACATAGCCCTATTTAATTTCTTCAATTTTCGGACCTTATCCCATATTATTACCCCCAGCCTAATTAAAATACCCACAAGCCCAATTTCCGTCTGACCCGCCCAACCACCAAATCAAATCCTGGCCATTGATCCCAAAAGATGAACGGTCCAGGACCAATTACCTTTTTTAATTACCCCCAACCACCAAACCCTATTCACTCGTCAAATTCTGCCGCCCCAAATCCATTCCCTCCTTCATTCTCTCTCAAACTATCCCCTAACCCTAGCCGCCATCACTAGAAAACACCTCGTTCCATGGGATTTCTCTGTGATTCAGGCCCCCGCCGGCCTCTTACCTCTTTTGGTTATTCGATTTCTTCGTGGTTTGAAGGAATCTCAAAAGACTCAACTCATAGTCGACCTAAACTCTTTATTTTTTATGAACCTGCCTTGTGTTCATCGCTATGTTTGTGAGTATTATTATCTTTATGATTATGGCTTGAAACTTCGGTTCTGAATTGGATTTTTTCTCACCTCGCTCCATTTTTTCAAAACCTTAATCTCTTTATACTTGAGTTTGTTCAGATCCTTGTAGATCTGAGACGATTTTAAGTTTATCTGGTTTCTTTAAAAACCTTATGTTTTTCCTTATTATTAATCGATTTTAATGTTCTTAAACTAGGGTTTCTCTTCTTTGCGTTTCCGAAGAACTTTTCTAAAGAAGTTTGAGTGTTTGATCCCATTACTCTTCGTTTGCTTGACTGTCTATGTTCTAAACCCTAGGGTTTTTGATTTTTTCACTAATTATTTCAATATTTGCCCGTTATTTTTTATCTCTATCAATTAAAAGAGATTGACTGATTTTATTAGGGTTCAAATCATATTTTTCTGTTGAAATTGATCTTTCCCTGTGATTTTACCTATTTTCCTTATGTGTACTACTTGCCTTAATTAGTCATTAATTTGATTTATGGGATTTAATTGCTTCTAGACGGTCTTTGATTGATTTATTTACCTTACTGAACCCCTAATTGAGCTCTTAATTGATTATCCCCAGTTTAGGGGATGTTTTTGGATTCTGTTGAATTATTTGATCAAGTTTAGCCCCCAAATAACGAGCCGATTGTATTTGCTTGCCTTATTTGTGAACTCTAATTTTCTTGCCTTAATGGTCTTCTCTGCTGAATACTATATAAATTCTCATTCTGGTTTCTTTAAAGGACACGAATAGTAGTTCAGAACACAGACACTCTCAAATTCTCTCTTCTTTCTCTACTACATGTGCTAACTATTGGTCTAGCCGGCTGAAAGCCAAGGCTAGATAGTGGAACTCTACTTGCTTTACATTCTGCACTTTGTTTCCTTAACTGGTATGTCTCTAGTTCAATTCTAAAACTCAACTTTATGTGTTCATTTATGTAAATCCATGCCTATTCTTGCACTGGTTAATTGGCTATGTACTTGATTGTCTTCCTGTTTACTGCTTTACCCAGTATATTTATGTTTTACCCTCTCCATTTCCAGTGTTTAATGGAGCATGCCTAGATCTCATTTGTCTTGTTTGCATGTTTGTTCAGTTCCTGTTTGCTCCCCTCAACTAGTATGCTCGTGTTAGTGTCTTAGACTCCTAATGTATTTGATTGATCCTGATTTGTATGACTAATGCACCCCTGTCTTCAACATGACTATTCCCACACTCTGTCTCTATGTTTTAGTTACCTTTTACCATGACTGACTTGTTAATTTCCTGAATCAGTAGACTCCTAGTTGTTCTGTACAGTTGTTGTTCCATATGCTCCCCTTAGACCATGTTCATGTGTTTCTGATATGAAGCTCTCTATGTTCCCAACCCCTTGACCCCCTGTTTGTAAAAACTGGTTGTGAGTCTGAGCACTCTGAGTTTGTGTGGTTGTATGTTGAATCTTTGTTCTTTTAGAATTGATTTCAAAAACTGTTTTTCACTCTTGGATTTTTCCTAAAAATTGTTTTCTATTTCTAAAAATATTTTCACTCCTAATAATTGTTATCTCTACACTGTCTTTAACAAGTTCTTTCAAAACTATGTCCAGTACTCTCACTTCTACTCTTAGATTCTTAAGTTCTGCCCCTCCAGTGTGTGTACTGCCTAGGAATCCCTGAGATTCCTCCGAATTCTGGCACATCGGGACTGGCCTTTTCCACACTCAACATAATCACTTCCCTATTCAAAGGATCTTGGTGCGAGCATTGCCCAGGATCCCTGAGGTCCTTAGGGAACTTTGACACACCAGGACACTCTATTGGCTATGAGACTCTTGGTATCTGAGACTGTTTTGAAGGCCTGATGTATCTAGGTTTGCTCTGGGCCTATCTGCAGGCTCCCTATAATATAACTTATATTTATGTAACTCATTCAATTCTGATTTGTAATATTTATCTTTGTAAACAGATATTGGGGAAATTAGTAAAATGGGAGGGATTTTTATATGACTTTTGTGGGGAAATTGGGTAGAAATCATGCTTTAGGTTTATACTATGCTTATTTGCATTAGAGATGATGTTGTAGGACTATGGTGTTATTTGCATTAGAAACCCTGCTTTAGGACAATTACATTTACTGGTTTTGCATATTAGAAAATACGTTATAGCTCAATACTTCACTATCACGAAATTCTACTTCTGCATAATCATGATCACCTAGAAATCATGTTATTAAGTTACTGCTGTAATTCCGCCTAACAAGAGGTTCATTCTTTATGGGCATTAAAAATCCTGCTCTAGGACTGTGTTTCATTCTCTTTAAACCATGTCTACATCGCCTAAATCAGTAACCTTCTTGTCTATAAGGATGCTCAGAAGCAGCCATCAGCACCTAGACAGGCATGTTACAGGGTATCCCTGAACCACGCTTAGGCAAGCCTATAGGTACTTAAGGCCTTATAAAAGTGGTAAAATTGTTCTTTGTTTATCTATTTCCAGATTCAGCAAGTCCTAAAAATTAGTAGGCAAACTTATTAGGTCTCCACTGCCTCGCTTTAATAGATATTGCTTGCATTCTAATTTCATGCTCACACAAATATCCTATTTTAGGACTTTGAAATGTCTGAAATCATGTATTTTGAGACGTGCTATTGTATGCTTACTTGACGAGGTAAAAATGAGACTTTAATTGTTCCTTATGTGAATGTCCTATTTGTTCTTGCTTGTCGTTTAGATTTTCCCTTTTAAACACCTTAGGAGAGTCCAGAACTGCCTAAAATTAGAGGTCCTAAACACCTCCGGGACCACCAGGAAGGGATGGGTAATGCACGCTTAGAGTCCGTCTAAATTAAAATCGCTTATACCGCTGTCACAATCCAAATCCTAACCCAGGTCGCGATGGCTCCCAATACCGCAGTCAGGCAAGCCAACCATTATCTACTAGTGAGTTTCATGTAGTTTACCAAAAATATTTTTCAACACTTTCTTAACTTAGTTTTTAGACATTAAGTAGAAACGGATAACTTAGGCAACTTTATACAAAATAAATAATCATGAAGTCATAATTAACGATTACATTCCAAAAATAAAGTCTACTAGCGTGTGTGTCTTGAACTAGTGTCACAAGTCTACAGGCATCTAGTAGAATAATATCAAAAGAATAAAAGTGTGTCCTATTGTCTGAGTAAATATAGACATAAATGGCAAAAGATTAGCTCCAAAGTGCTGCTGGGAGTCGCCAAGAGAAGCAGCTCACCGTGAAGCTTCGACCAGGGTATAAATCAGGAACGAGCTCCGAACTGGTACCCAGATGCACCTGCCTCAGAACCTGTACAATTAAGTACAGATCATAGCATGAGTACATAAATAATATGTACCCAGTAAGTATCCCGCCTAATCTCGAAGAAGTAATGACGAGATGTCGACTTGACACTTACTAGGGTGCAAACAGTATATTTAGGTGATAATTTAAAAGAGTACAATAGGTAAGCATGGATAGTAAGGAAATAAATATCGAATTGTAATAAAAATCCAAATACGTGGTGAAGCACCAAATTACAAGTTTTCAGTTCGTTCTTCTAGGATATTTCACAGCTCAACAGTCATAAAAACATCAGGCGAATAGCATGCACATAGTGGTATAAGGACATCCGGCCTGGGCCAACATAATAATAATAATTGTGCATTGCCGAAGGGTCGAACGACGCGAACCATAGATGCATTATTAACCTGTCGTGGCATACGGCCCACTCCCATGAGAGTAGGGGAAAGAATCACTCCGCTCGCAGTATATAAATTGTGAAGCGGTCGCATGCACACACAAGATCTTTCTTAAATCCTTTCCAAATAACAATTCTTTAAAACACCAAATTCTCGGTTTTTCTTGAAACGAAGTTGTATACAATGAATTTACAAAGCGTATAATTCAAGTTAATGAAATTCACATGGCCTGGTGTGGGCCTAACTACCCGGACATAACAATGATAGTCACTACGCACGGGCCCTCGTCACCTTGCACGTACGTAGTCCCCCACAAACAATAACACATAATCTATGGGGAAAATTCCCTCTTACAAGGTTAGAAAGGAGACTTACCTCGAGTCAAGTCCACTTCCCGGGTCAAGAATGCGCCCGAAACTCCAAATTCGTCGCTCAAGGACTCGAAACTAGTCAAATATTGCATAAACAAATCAATATATACTCCAAAGTCATTAATTCTCCTACTTAAATGATCATCTCAACCTAAATTGGGAAAATCCTAAAATACACCTCCGGGACCACATGCTCGGATTCCGAAAATTCTTGAAAGAAACTATCACCCATGTCCTAAGGATCAATATTATATAGTTTTTGTATGATTTCTTAATAAATTTCTTGGTAATTTCCCATTTTTGTCAAAAATCTAGGTTTTACTCTAACCCATGATTTCCACTAATTTGTTGTGTTAATCTACCTAAGAATTCAAGTATTAAGCTAAATTTATAGTAGGAATTACTTATCTTACAGTAGCTAGGTCGAATACCTTTCTTGCATGCTCTCAAAATTTCCCAAAGATGAAGAATAGTGTTCAAAAATGGCTAAGTCCCGTATTTAAAACAAAGCTCACTGCCTACAGGCTTTTCGCACCTGCGGTCTCACATCTGCGAGAAAAATCTCGCATCTGCGGAGAGGGGGAAGGGGGCCTGGCTTCGCACCTGCGGAGCAGAGTCCACACCTGCGGCTCCGCTTCTGCGAAAATAAGTCCGTATCTGCGGAAATGGGCAGCTCCCTCAGAAGTCGCACCTGCGAGGCTGGGACCGCAAAAGCGGTCTCGCACCTGCGACTTGCCCTCCGCAGGTGCGGTCGCACCAGATCTGGTGCACCAGCAGTCATTTAAGGCTGGTTTTTGCCTCGCTCAATTCCCGAATGGCATATGGGCCCACCCGAGACCCCGTCCAAATTTACCAACAAGTCCTAAATCATAATACAGACTCGTTTGTGCCTTCGGGACGCCCGAAACAACGCTAAATCTAAAAATCATACCCCAAAACCTATTGGATCAAACTTAAGAACTTTAAGTTCTTGAATTCGTTTTCAATATGCCGAACCTACCAATACTACTAGGAATGACATCAAATTTTGCGAGCAAGTCATAAATGACATAGCGGAACTATTCCTGGTCTTGGAATTCCGTTTGGATCTTGATAACACAAAAACACGTTCCAAACCTCAAGTTTGAGCTTAAGGAAACCTTAATTCACTATTAGGCGCCGAAACGCCCCCGGGTCATTCAAAACCCGTTCCAAACACACGCCCAAGTCCGAAATCATCATACGAACCTACCGGAACACTCGAATCTCGATATCGAGGAAGTTTACTAAAAATGTTGGCCGAGGTCAAACTTGGGCTTAAAGGCCAGCCTTAAGGAACGAAGTGTTCCTATACCACTCCAAATTCCTCAAAACCTCGAACCACCCGCTCCCGCAAGTCATAAATCAGTAAAAACAACTACAAAAAGTCTCATTTAGGGGCATGGGGTTCTAGAATGCAAAACGACCGGTCGGGTCGTTACAACCGCTAAGGGGAGGGTAATTGGTAGTAAAAGAATATGATGACATGTGCGCTAATGTCACGTGTAACCCCTCTAGTTGAGTAAGGATTACCGGGAATTGTACGGATATGATCCTATAGGCTAAGTAACTTAGGACTCCTTTATCTTGTTTACATATGTGTGCTCAGACTGCTACCTTTTAAACTCCTTTCATCTTGATTACATATGTGTTCTTAGACTGCTTATCTGTTAAATGACTAATTTACTAAGTAAGTTTGGCCGGGACCCACCATTGTGGACCTCGAGGGGTGCCTAACACCTTCCCTTCAAGGTAATTTCAAGCCCTTACACAATCTCTGGTAATGTAGACCGGTTTTCATGAGTTACTTGCATTAGGTGACCTAAGGCATCATAAATCTGTTAGGTGGAGACTCTTCACTTTCCATACCCCTCTCCGAAAAGGAAGGGAGTTGCCCCAAATGAATGTCGAAACCCCGATTTCGTGAGCAAAAAGGGTGCGCGACAATGTTTCTATTGTTGCTCCTGTTTGTACTTCTCTTTGTTTTGACAATGTAATATCTTGTCATTCTTTTAATGATTCCTCTAAAATTCATAATGTACCATGTAATGGTTCACCTGTTGGAAATAAACTTGATCTCTTTTGGCATCAAATACTAGGTCACATGCCTTTCAATACGATGAAACCCATTTCCTTCTTATCTAATAAACTTTCATCTAAACAACCATTTCTTTGTTTTATCTGTCCGATGGCTAGACAACAAAGGTTACTATTCTCTGACAGAGCTATTCACTCTACTATCCTTTTCTAGTTAGTACACATTGACATCCGAGTTCCATATCACACAAGGACCTACAATAGTTTCATATATTTCCTCACTTTAGTTGATGAAATTTCTAGAGTAACTTGAACTAATTTACTAAGCTGTAAAAGTAATGCACTCTCTGTCTTGAAGGCTTTTGTTTCCATGATCAAAGTCCATTTTCATTCAAATGTTCAGACTTTTAGGTCTGACAATGCTTTTGAATTAGGAGGTAGTTCTGAATGTTAAACTTTCTTTTCTACTAATGAGATCTTACACCAAACCTCCATCCATCATACCCTACAACAAAATGGAGTGGTTGAGAGGAAACACAAACACCTTCTAGAGGTATTAAGGGCATTACTATTATAGTCTAAACTCCCCTTGAAATACTGGGGTGAATGCGTATTGACTGCCACATACTTAATCAATAGATTTCCTTCTTCTGTTTTGCAAACCATCTCCACCTTTGAGAAGTAACATGATTTCTCTCCTTCCTATGCACATCTTAGGTCCTTTGGCTGTTTCTTCCATGATTCTTCTCCTAAGCCTGGCAGAGATAAGTTTCAAACTATATCAATTGTTGTTGTTCTACTTAGTTATCCTTGTGGCAAGAAAGTCTATAAGTTTCCTAGTCTCCTTAATCATTCTATTTCTTACTCTAGAGATGTTATCTTTTATGAGATTGTATTTCCTTATCATTCTAATAATCCTTCCACATTTCATCTCCCTACTCCTCCCACCTTTTTGTTGATGCTCACTTCCTTAATTCCTCTTCTTTTCCTTCACATCCAGACTTACCTCCTATCTGTTCCTCTCCCATTCCACTTTCCCTTACTTCTCATGTCCCTGTTTCTTCTCCGCTGCACAATCTTCCATCACCTCTTATTCCCTCTCTTCCTACCCAATCCCCTATTTCCCCTAACCTTCTCACACATTCTCCCCCTCCTCTCAGAAAGTCCTCCAGACTAGTTAAACCCTCTTCCTACCTCGTTGATTATGTTTGTTCCTATGTTGACTCTTCTGCTCCTGCCCCAACTCCCCTTCCTACTAAGTTGTCTACTTCTGACATCCTCATGCATGAACCTCAATACTATTAATAGGTAGTTTCCCATCATGCTTGGTAACAAGCTATGTTAAAAGAGTTTGAAGCCCTTGATGCTAACCACACTTGGGATATAGTCCCTCTTCCACCTCATAATGATTTTTACATTATTGGTAGGGTTATGTTCTATGTTATATTCCAGTATTAATTTTTACATGCTTTTTTCTTATTAGTTGAAGCTCGTTTCCTCGGAAAAACTTAAAGGGCATCTCGGTGCACGAAATATCTCATATTCATGCAAGGTTCAGAGAAGGATCATATCCCAAGAGGTTTGATGTAGGCAGCTTACCCTGATTCAAATATCATAGGCTAATTCCACGACCTAAACCTCTATGAACAGACTTTATTAGTAAATTTTTTCTGTATTGAATCAGAACCTCCTTTTTCCGTCTCTTTTCTCTCTGCTTATTTTTTCCTCAGGTGATGAAGGGTTTATGATCTAGGACTTAAAGTAATGGTGCACAAAAAGGAAGTGGATGGCCAAAAAAGTGAAGAAGGATAGTCAATTAATGGCGGATTAATTTTTTGATACTATGTAAACATAGATGCTTCTATCAGTCCACAACATGAACCACATCAAGCCCAATTATAGTCTGTTGCTATTAAAGCCCAAACTGGAGGCATCAAGGGCAAGGCCCAGTTATAGATTGGACCCAATACACTTGTATTTCACTACATATTGTATTTTTTTTCTTTACTTAATAACATGTATATAGATTACACACACGATACACGTAACATTAATAACATGTATATTTTTTTTCCTTACTTGATAACATGTATATAGTCTCTTTATTTCGATGGTCGTGGTTTTGTTATGTGGCGAAAGAACATGCTAGTTGCTCTTTCAGCCAAAAATAACCTCAGAGTGATAACGGGAAGGAACCCTCTACCAGAATCAAACTCTCCTCCTTATTATTCTGCTTGGGAGAGATGCAATGACATACTCATTGCATGGATGACAAATTCTCTGACTAGAGAGATTTCTATTAGCCTTATAGGTCAATACTGCTAAAGATATCTAAAAAGACATAAATGAAAGGTTTGGTCAATCCAATGGGTCTCAAATTCAAAGGGAAATTAGTGATACTACTTAGGGATCTTCAGACATAGCAACATACTTTACTAGGATAAAAGGTTTGTGGGATGAACTTCATGTTGCTTTATGTGGGTCCAACCTGAACCTGTGGGGCTCTACCTAAACTCCTAGAAGATCAACAATTTTTTCAGTTTCTTAGTGATCCAAAATGACACATATTCTTCATGAAAACCAACATCATGATGATGTATCCCATGCCCTCCATAAGCAAAGCTTATTCCATGCTTCAACAAGATGAACATCAGAAGGAGAACACCACTCACACCCCGAATTTCTCAAATGATTCAGCTTCTTTCTCTACTTTTACTGGGCAGAGTTTCAACAATATGTCTTTCTCTCAAAGAGTTTAATTTGAATCAAAGAAGAAACTTTCATCTTCTGTCTTCTATAAATACTTCAAGAAGCCGGGTCACACTATCGACAAATGTTATAAGCTTCATGGATTTCCCCCTGACTTTAAGTTCACCAAGGGCAAAAAGGGTTCAGCTTCTTGTGATCAAAGTACAACCACAGCTCCAGATTCTAATGATTCAAATTTGGCTCCTCATGGTTTCACAGAAGAGCAGTATCACCATATTCTGAGTCTTCTTCACAAGACACATGCCACATCTAATAAACATGCACCTGATTATCTTGCTTTCGGATTCACCCCTGTGACTCCCTTTGATGGCAATGCTGCTTTTTCTAGCTTTACAGGTGTGTTCTGTTATGTAGCCAGTAGTACTGATTTTCATGTTTGTGGATTATCAAAATTAGATGTAGACTCTTGGATTTTATATTCAGGGACAACTAATAACATGACACCACACAAACACTTTTGTCACAACCTCAAACCACGATCTGTTCCTTTTCTAATTACTCTACCTAATGGTTACAAAGTAAAAGTTATATATACTGGCTCTCTACACTTAATACATGACAACTTTACACAATGTACTTCTTCTGCCTTCATTTCACTTCAATTTTATATCTATCCACAAATTGATTGTCCAACTTAACTGTTTTGCAATTCTTACCAAATCTGCTTGTTTTCTACATGTCCCTTCTCTAAAGAGGCGGATTGTATTTCTTGCATCTAGATACTTCATCAACTTCGGTATGTCCTAATGTTCCTTTCTTTAGTATAAATGATTCTAATGTTTCTACTATTGCTCATGTTTGTACTTCTCTTTGTTATGACAATGTAACCTACTTGTCATGATTTTAATGATTCCTCTAAAATTCATAATGAACCATGTAATGGTTCACCTGTTGGAAATAAACTTGATCTCCTTTGGCATCAAATACTAGGTCACATGCCTTTCAATACGATGAAATCCATTTCCTTCTTATCTAATAAAATTACATCTAAACAACCATTTCTTTGTTTTGTCTGTCCTATGGCTAGACAACAAAGGTTACTATTATGTGACAACGCTATTCACTCTTTTTTCCCTTTCTAGTTAGTACACATTGACATCCAGGGTCCATATCACACAAGGACCTATAATGGTTTCATATATTTCCTCACTTTAGTTGATGAAATTTCTAGAGTAACTTGAACTCATTTACTAAGCTGTAAAAGTAATGCACTCTCTGTCTTGAAGGCTTTTGTTTTTATGGTCAAAGTCCATTTTCATTCAAATGTTCAGACTTTTAGGTCTGACGATGCTTTTGAATTAGGAGATAGTTCTGAATGTCAAACTTTCGTTTCTACTAAGGGATCTTACACCAAACCTACATCCCTCATACCCTACAGCAAAATGGAGTGGTTGAGAGGAAACACAAACACCTTCTAGATGTATCAAGGGCATTACTATTCCAGTCTAAACTCCCCTTGAAATACCAGGGTGAATGCGTATTGACTGCCACATACTTAATCAATAGACTTCCTTCTTCTGTTTTGCAAACCATCTCCCCCTTTGAGAAGTTACATGATTTCTCTCCTTCCTATGAACATCTTAGGTCCTTTGGTTGTTTCTACCATGCTTCTTCTCCTAAGACTGGCAGAGATAAGTTCTAAACTATATCAATTGCTATTGTTTTACTTAGTTATCCTTGTGGCAAGAAAGGCTATAAGCTTCCTGATCTCCTTAATCATTCTATTTTTTACTCTAGAGATGTTATCTTGTATGAGACTGTCTTTCCTTATCATTCTAATAATCCTTACACATTTCATTTCCCTAATCCTCCCACCTTTGTTGATGCTCCCTTCCTTACTTCCTCTTTTTTTCCTTCACAGTCAGACTTACCTCCTATATGTTCCTCTCCCATTCCATTTTCCCTTACTTCTCATGTCCCTGTTTCTTCTCCGCTGCACAATCTTCCATCACCTCTTATTACCTCGCTTACTACCCAATCCCCTATTTCCCCTAACCTTCTCACACCTTCTCCCCCTCCTCTCAGAAAGTCCTCCAGACTAGTTAAACCCCCTTCCTACCTCATTGGTTATGTATGTTCCCATGTTAACTCTTCTGCTCCTACCCCAACTCCCATTTCTACTAGGTTGTCTACTTCTGACATCCTCATGCATGAACCTCAGTACTATTAATAGGCAATTTCCCATCCTGCTTGGTAACAAGCCATGTTGAAAGAGTTTGAAGCCCTTGATGCTAACCACACTTGGGATATAGTCCCTCTTCCACCTCATAAGAAGGTCATCCCTTGTAAATGGTTCTATAAGATCAAACAGAAGTCTGGAACTATTGAGAGGTACAAGGCAAGACTGGTCATAAGGGGGGATACTCAAAAGGAGGGAATTGACTACAATGAGTCCTTTTCCCCTGTTGTAAAGATAACTACCATCAAATGTTTGCTATCCTTGGCTGTCAAGAGAAATTAGACAATCTTCAAACTTGATGTCGACAATGTTTTTTTGCATGGTGACTTACATAAAGAAGTTTACATGAAAATTCTTCCTGGCCTTGAGGTTTCTTCTACTTATTCTTCTTCTTCTTCTTCTTCTTCTTCTTCTCTTCTTCTTCTTCTTCTTCTCCTTCTCCTGCCTTCGCTTTAGACTACAGACTCAAGAAATCTTTATATGGTCTTAAGCAGGCCTCTAGACAATGGTTTTCAAAATTGTCTAAGTCACTACTGTCCAGAGGCAATTCTCCAAGCAAAAATGATCATTCCCTCTTCACCAAGTTCTCTTATGGCTCCCTAGTTGTCCTTGCAGTCTATGTTGATGAAATCCTTCTTGCTGGGGATGATCTCTCTGAATTGAATGGTCTTAAGTCCTTTTTGGATGCTCAATTTAGGATCAAAGACCTTGGCTATGTGCACTATTTCTTGGGGTTAGAGATATCCAAACATCCTACTGGATATATTATGAGACAACACAAGTATGCTTTTGATCTTCTTTATGAATTTCACTGTGATCATTTTAGCCCAGCTGTGACTCCCCTTGATCCATCCTCTAAGCTTTTTGTTGATATAGGTGAGCTTGTTGCTGATGCTAGCACTTATAGAAGGCTCATTGGCAAGCTCAACTTTCTTCAGCATACTAGACCAAATATTTCATTCTCTGTACAACATCTAAGTCAATTCTTGCAGCATCCTCGAGTACCACATGTTGGTTGGTCTTCACGTCCTCGGGTATATCATGAATGATCTTGCTTAGGGTATTCTTCTCTCTGAGTCACTTGATTTCTCTCTCAAGGCTTATCCAGACTCAGCTTGGTCTGATTGTGCTAATTTTGCAAGTCTGTTGCTAGTTTTTTTATCACTCTTGGTGGTAGTCCCATTTCCGGAAGAGCAAAAAGCAGTTCACCATCTCACTCTCTTTAGCAGACCCTAAATACAGGGCCCTTAGGATGGTAGTTGCTAAATTGTTGTGGCTTCGAAGACTTTTAGGTGATCTTGGTTTATCTATCGATGCTCTTATTCCTGTTTATTGTGATAGCCAGGCTGCTCTACATATTGCTTGGAACCTAGTCTTTCACGAGCGCACAAAGCACATTGAGGCTGATTGTCATTTTGTGTGCGTCTGTTCACATGATGGCCTGATTTTTTTATATTTTGTTCCTTCTGATGCACAACTGGCTCATCTTATGACTAAATCTTTGTATGGTGTTATCCATTGAGGCATTCTGTCGAAGCTGGGAGCATTTTCACCCTCCAGCTTGAGGGGGGGGGGGGGTGTAAACATGGATGCATCTATCAGTCCACCACATCAAGCCCAATTACAGTCTGCTGCTATTAAGGCCCAAACTTGAGATACCAATGGCAAGGCCCAGTTATAGATAGGATCCAATACACTTGTATTTCACTGACATTGTATTTTTTGCTTTACTTGATAACATGTATATAAATTCACACACGGTACACGTGACATTGAATTGAACATCACAGAAATAAGAAAATATCTTCTCTTCTGCTCGAACTAGAGTATTCACCTTCTCTGATTTTGCTCAAATGGTGAAGGTTTGGTTGATCTAACCGTTAGTATATTAAAAAAAAAAAAAGAAGTTGTTTCAACTCAAATTAAGGATAAGATGGTCCAAAGAGTAATAGCCTAATGCCAGTTTAATTTAGAACTAAATCATAATTGGGCAATCATGAACAGGTTGTCGTCATTGATAATGAGAAAGGATTAAATTTTAGTGAACAGGTATCTGTTTAAGTGTATACATCAAGAAACACTCCCACCCTCGACGAAAACAGAATATAGGCCTCGTGTATAAATTCGAATAAAAATGTATAGTAATGCGTATTTAACTTCAAAGATATCATTAAAAATGACCTTACAACCAATATGCGTTTTTATTTTTCTGGAGTGGTTTCCCTGTACCAAATACAGTTATATATAATTAAAGATGCCTTGGTTTTCTCATGTCCGAACTTTATTTTCATCAACAGTAATTCTTTAAAAAAAAAAAAAAAAAACAATCTTGGACTAGGTACGAAAGTGCAAAGATATAGTATTATATATTTCTATCATACTGAAAAAGTGAAAAAAGATTGCATATTTGACATCTCTGCTTATTGGCAATATCTAATTTGTAGATGTCATTTTAGTGTATATATGCAGAGAGAGGAAAAGATTTGTATTTGGTGATTAAACAAACTATAAAAAATGAAACAAACAATGAAAATGATCATGAATAAGCGGGTTGGGTTACGCTTTATTGTTTAGTTCAAATTAACTATATTATCTTGACCAAAGTAAATTTTAGACGGATCGAATCATGAGACATTTAATAAATTAAAATATTTGTAATACATATAAAAAGAATTACGGTAAAAAAATAATGTGTTTAACTCCTGAAATCCGAACAACGCCTCATAAAATGGGACGGAGGAAGTAGATACTAAGCAGAATTATGCGTATTGATCCATATAGTGTTGTTGTTGTTATGAGATACAAAAGTCAACTATAGGCCCAAACTATTTCTCGAGTTATTCTCTAATAAAAAAATCATTTTATAAGGATACATGTTATATATCAATTAACCAATTAATCAAATATACACCTCTATCAGGGTCGGCAGGAGAGTACAAATTATGGATTAGGACGAACCCAGTAGCTTTTGCTTAGACCTTATATTTGTATTAGGAAATCCATCAAACATGTAATTGTGAACTTAATAACTATAATAAGCTACGGGTTTAGAATCCATAAACTTTAAATTTTGATTCTGTCTCTATCCCCATGTATGATTAGCTAGTGTTATAACCATCGGAAGGCGGAAAATTGCTTAAGTCCAAAATATTATACATGCTTTCATATCGTTGGGATTATGAGAAATGTCACCTGAACAATCATTTTGCTATCATCTTTTGTTTCATCCAATATTTCAGGATCACGTCAAGAATAAAAGTTTCCATGCAATTTACAGCAAACGGTTGTAACCTAATCCCATCTTTTTATTAATTAACCAAATCATACAGGAATTAACCAAATCATCAATAATTTACCATGTTTATCTTCAACCCCTTTCATCACCACTCCACATGTCCTTAAACTTGGGTCCCGTTGGTCCTTCCTCACCTAAAACTTCATTTGGTAAACTTTTCACAAGTTTCTCAACAGCCTTCTTCAGTTTCCCTGGCAAAAATCTCTCCACATTATGGAGTTCATTTGCAATATCATAACTGATTTTTGGACCCCATTCTCTAGCATAGTTCAACCATGCTGGCTCAACAATTGTTAAGTATTCAGCAGCAACTATTGAATAGTTTGCTCCAGTGTCCATCATCTGCCCTTTTGCTGTGTCATTTCTTAAGCCTATGTTGCTATTCCCCTGCAGATTTTTCCCTGGTTGGGCATAAGAAGCGTGACCGTGCAACGATGAATAGGCCACGGGTTTGTTACCATTTTGGAATTCAAGCTGAGAAGCACTTGCCCAATTTCCTCCACTGTGTTGAGAGAAGTACACACCTTGTAGCTCCCCATTGAAGTTACTAATCCTTAACGTAACGTGCTCCCAATCGCCAACGTGTTGCCCGATTTTCCCTAATGGAATAGTCATGAATTCGATTTTTGCTCTAGCAGGGCCATTAAAGGGGTAAAATAGCCACAGAGCAATATCAGTATACGTCGCGCCAAACATTGGTTTAATGTGTAAGTAGGCTGTAGCAGCCTGCAAATCACCTTTCTTGACTTGATCTTTCGCGGAATCATCAGCTGGCAAATCCAACCAAAAAGCACCATCATTTGAACCAACTTGAGGAAGATTAGAACCATTTGACTCAATAGCAACTGGTGCAGATTCTTGACCTTTGGTATACAATAATGCTCCATTCTGAAAAAACCAAGTGACAGAAGAAGGATAATATTGTTCATCAGGATGGAAGTAGTACAAAGGAGAGTAGGCTTGAAACAGTGCTTGAACTTGGTTCAAATTTGGCATAGCAGATAAATTAGCATTCACATTTTTCAAACAAGCTAATGAATCTGCAGCTCCATTATTTGAAGCCACAAAAGCACCAGTAGACACTCCTAAAGCATTGATTCCTCTGTCTCTTGGTCTTGATGAATACACATTCAATCCATTATTGCCCCAAATCCAATCATCACTTTCAGACACATCGGTTAAATTGGAACGAACACAACGAATTTTGTCAAGAGAAGGCTTTTGAGGCGACGTTGTTACAACGTGGCCTACAGCTTTATAGCCTTCAGGAGGAATTGGCAGCCAAATATAGCCAACACCATCCTGCTTGATATTCAAGTTCTCACTACTCCATACAAGAGTATAGTCAATTGGAATCTTTAGCGCGTCTCCTGTTGAATCTTTTCCAACAAGAACCGATCCGAAGAGGGGTAAATTGTTAGGTTGGCTATAGGATCCAAGCATAAAGAATCCATTTGGTAAATTTGATGGTTCAAAAAATGTAGCTCCAAGATCATCTGGTCCACCTTCTTGAGTAGCCCAAACTTTAGCTAGTGATGATATTTGAGACACTTCTAAACCTCCAAGATCAATGACTCCACTAGCAAAGCCTTGACCTGATATTTAAACAATCAACATAAACAGAAAAATTGATCAGAGTAGCCAAAAGGGAAAAGCACAAAAAAGAGCCAAAGTTTTTTGGATTTTTATTAAGCGCAAACAAAGAAAAGCGGCAATGAACAAAATATTTACAAAAAAATAGACATGTAATGCAAGAAAATATAATTATAATACAAACAATAATCACTAAAGTTTCAGCCACTACTTTTTCTAATGAAAATATCAATGGCTAGTTCCACGGCTCGAACCCTTTAATGTTTGCATTAGAACAGATTGTCTACATCACACCCTTAAGATGCATCGGACTGTCCTTTTCTTTTTCTCTTTGTCAAATATATTCATTGTCTAGTGTTGTGATCTTAAAGACATAGCCCATCCATGAAAATAGGCACCCCTTAGCAGTCAACTAAGCGAGGCAAAACACACAACTTGGGCTTTACCGAGCTTTAGTATTAAGCGAGCCTTTAACAACACGGGAAGTGATCAGATACTAGTAAAGCAAAAATGACAAGATAGAAAATTACACATTGATTAACAGAAAGTATACCTGAAGGCCAAGTGGGCAATGGAGAAGGAAGCTTAAATGGAGTATCAATTGGACGTGAAATATTGTTGTCATTATCAAGATTTGAACTTTTGTTCCCCATAGTTGAATCTCTCAAGGAATTACTTGAAGGAAGTGCAAGGAATAAAATGAGGCAAGCAACAAATATATTCTGCAAAAAGAGAAGTTGAATAATGTGAAGGAAGAACTAGCTATGATTTATAAGCTAAGAATTGAATGGGTAAATCGTGCAAGGAAACCTTAATGTGATGATTATATATATATATATACTTTAATAATTAATATTCCTAGCCTTGACAAACTTATCTTCCTAGTTGTTGACAATATCAAGAGTATATATACCTGCCAAAATCTTGGCTTCTCTGATTTATTTTACTAGTTCAAATTTATATATGTATATAACAAATTGCACCATTGCAAATTCTAGTCAAATGGTCAAAAGGATTGTGCTAAAGCTTAATAATTTCACACAGGTCATTTCTTAAAATACACATTTCTTGATCTTCATTTTAATCATAGGCTCAACAAGCATCTTCCTTGTACGAAATAATGGATATAATTTAGACAGGTAATGTTTCACACGTTTAGGAATATGCTAAACGATGCTATTCATTCCGTTCAAATTCATTGTTGATATTCTTTTTAAAAACTAACATGTGTCAAGAGTGTTCGATTTTTTAAACTGAAAATTTTCTAACTTACAAAAGATCACAAGAGAGATCAACATTATATTTACTCTTTTTTTTGTTACAATCTTTTCACCATTTTATTTGACAAGACTACAAAGTTTCCTTTTGTTCTTACATGTTACCTTAACTAGGGGTTCATAATTCGGTTTGAATCGATTTTTCCCTAATAAGAAATCAAATCAAGTAAGTCGATTTTTTATCGATTCGGTGTATGTCGGTTTTTCGATTTTTTCGGTTATTTATCTTTTCTTTTTTTTAAATATGAGATATACACTACCAAACACATATTCCGGCGACTACATTTTCAACATAACACTATCAAATCAATTGCTCTTTGAGAAATCTATCATTTACCAAAATATATTGATGATAATTGAACCAAATAATGATGAAATTTTCAGACTCAATTTTAAAAATAAATTTTTTTGAGATAAAATAAATTCTTGTACTTAGCAAAAGAAACTACTAATCAAACTAAAATGCAAAGAACTAGGTTATTGTAATAGCAAAGAACTAGATTAAAAGTGCAAACTATTAAAATGTAATATAAAATTTTAGAAATTTTGTACAAAAATGTACATATATATATATAGATATAATAATAAATTTTAAATAGCTACTTCTACATTCGGTTCGGTTTGGTTTTCTCGGTTAACTTTTTATCAAACCAAACCAAACCAAACCGAAAAGTATCGATTTTTTAAGTCAGTTTGGTTTGGTTTTCGATTCTTTCCGTTTTGCGGGTTTTTATGAACATCCCTACCCTCAACAAACACTATCAAGTCAAAATTTCATTTCTCTCTTTAAGTTTTGTGCAAAAACAACCTAATGCAACAAGGAAAGGTTGGACAGTCCGGTGCACTAAGCTCCCGCTATGCACGAGATCTCGGGAAGGACCGCACCACAAGGGTCAATTGTACGCAGTCTATCCTGTATTTTTGCAAGAGACTATTTCCACGACTTGAACCCGTGACCTACTGGTCATATGGCAGTAACTTTATCAGTTACGCTAGGCTCCCCTTCAAGGAAGTAAAACAATTTTTAATTAATTGAAACAGTTTTTTTTTACAGATAATGACAAATCATGACATCCTGGTCACATGGCAGCAACTTTATCGATTACGCCAAGGCTCCCTTCAAGGAATTAAAACAATTTCTAATTGAAACAGTTTTTTTTTTACAGATAATGGCAATACCTAATCATAGATTAATAATTGTAACAGTTAGGTAGTCTATTAATACAGATTAAGGAAGTCCAGCGGGCTTAAAAATAAAAGGGGCGTCGTCAATATAATATTGGAAGCCAGGGGCAACTAATTAACTTAATAAATCACCAAAATAATGAGATTAATGTTCGCCTCTTTAGTGATAGCTACTGAAAAGTTAATTAAATTGATAGTTGTCTACTTGTCTTGCTTTCTGTGGTTGAATTCTTGAATAAATACTCGGGTATTTAGATTGCACGTCATGTGTTTATCATGATATAATGCTGATAAAATTGGCTTTCGTGTGGTTAATGGTTATGCCAATAACTTTGTTACTATATAGGTACTTCTTTTTCTATATTATTGTCTACGTAAAAGTATATCCTTTTGTATTTATTTTACAAAATAAAAATAAAAATTAATGTAGCAGTACCTATTGAGAAGAATAAATTTCTATAATAATGAAGCAACTTGAGTAACATTTTTGTTTCATTTTTATTATTTATATTCCTTTCTTCTAATGTAAAGGCCTATATTATGACTGCTTGAATATGGATAAAAAATATACCTCTGGCGATCAAATGTAGATAAATAACAGTAGGAAAGGTACCTATAACTTAACAGTTAACTTCAAATCGACAAATTTATTGAAAATAAATGTTAAAAGGCATATGAATACTTACCACATGCCCACATGTAAAGAAACAATTTTTTTCGTTGTTGCCAGAGAAGTCAAAAGAACAGGGAAAAAAAACAATGAATCAAATAGGACGGTGGCTATATTAAGGGCGACTTAGACCACGTTGAAGTGGACCATGGCGTATTGGCCTGGATTAGGCTCCAACACCAAGGGCGAAGCTATATTGGCCCAACGGACTATTAACTGATCATCATTCGCCGAAAAATTATATTACGTGTAAAGTAAAATATTACTTGTTATCGATTTAAAATAAATTTAATTTGAACACTCTTGCATAACCTACTGACAAAAGGTATTCAAAATTTAAACACCCTTATTAAATTTTCTGACTTCGCCACTCACACTATGTTTAGCATTTGCTAAGCCCAACTACATACTAAGTTTGGAGTTGTTTTTCTTTTTTAAAACGTTACTATTCGGGTTATCTTGTGTATACCTTAATGAAATTTTGGCATCGCTGTCTACTATCTTCCGTCAATATAGATATTGTATATCTTCTATCACCAAAGCTTAAATAGTTACTACATAATATTTTTTACCTTTGTTGAGATATGAATTATTTCTTTGGTTGATAGTCTATCGAAAACCTAGAGGTAAGGTTTGCATACACCTTATCTTCTCCAGACTCATTTCGTAAGAATTCTCTAAATTTGTTGTTATTGATGAGATATGAACTACGATCTTTCGTCATTTTCATTGACGGTTAGATCATACCTTTTAAATGCCTAAGAGTTATATTAAAGTTGGACTTCTAATGTATAGACTATTTTCTGATTTACATTCTATCCTCCTATTTATTACTGATCATTGATTTCAGTATCTTGGTTATAGATCTTTTTTCACCCCTAAAAAGTAAAAACTACACTGTTTCATAGCTGCAAAAATAGAGCAGGAAGACTGCAACAGCAAAATGTATGATAGGAAAAAAAAAATATATGACTTAAAATAAGACCCATGCATTAGGTGGCGTAGAAAAGTCATACACTTATTTTCCATGTTTTCGTTACTTAAATTATGTTAACGTGTTTTCATATGTTAGGCTTCTTATATGTGTTTGTAAACGCTTCTTTCTTCATCCTGTTACCCCTTTTCTCACTTCCTCGTTCCCTTCCCCTTCCTACCTTTCCTTTTACTTTATTCCTTCCATCAATTTATATGACAATGATCAAATATGAAAGGAGCTTAGAATATTCATTAAGATTTATGTTATTTTTGTTAATGATAGTGGAAGAAAATAATAAAATAGTAGTGATTAAGGTAGTTTCATAGATAAATTATTACATTTAAGTATTATTTGAGTAATTGCGAAAGCATTATATAAATGGAGGAATAAAAAGATTTTGGGACGTAAAAAGACGGCGACAATGTTGTATAAATAGAAACAAGTTGAGTATATAATTTATATTTTGCCCTTCACAAAAAGATATGTTTTATGGTTTGCAACGAAACGAATAAATTAAGGAGAAAATTGCAGTACTAAATAAGATGCTAGATTGACAATTAGAAAATGGTGCATCTAATGCAAAAGGACTCGCCTAAACGGGGGCTTTTGCATCCGTACCCACTTTTTGTGCCACGTTTTAACTTATATTTATTTTGTAAAAAAAATTGCACTCGTACCCGCTTTGCGCATAACTTCAACATGCGGGCCTCAAGTAGCAAAGACAATCACGCAAAACTTCAGCATTATATTCTAGTAGACGCGCCTGAAGTAGCTTGCGAACTTCAGCTCTATCCCAAGTTATAAAGACAACAACTTCAGTATACGGGGCTGAAGTTCTCCAGTTATAAAGACAAAAACTTCAGCATACGGGGCTGAAGTTCTCCAGTTACACTGGGTAAACTTCAGCTCTGGAGCTGAAGATTTGTCTTTGTAACTAGGGAACTTCAGCATACGGGGTTGAAGTTCCCAGTTATAAAGACAAAAACTTCAGCATACGGGGCTGAAGTTTCCCAAGTTACAAAGACAAAACTTCAGCTCTAGAGCTGAAGTTCTCTAGAACTGAAGTTTTGTCTTTGTAACTGGGGAACTTCAGCCCCATATGCTGAAGTTGTTGTCTTTATAACTTGGGAACTTCAGCTCTAGAGCTGAAGTTTGTAACTGGGAAACTTCAGCTCTAGAGCTGAAGTTTTGTCTTTGTAACTGGGGAACTTCAGCCCCGTATGCTGAAGTTTTGTCTTTATAACTGGCGAACTTCAGCTTAACTGGTGAAGATCAGCTCAACGAGGGAAAGGGAGCTAAAATTATTTAAAAAGTGGGTACAAGTTAAAAGTTTTTAAAAAAGCGGGTATAGGTTAAATGGGGGCGACCAAATAGGATGCCCCGTGCAATTTTTACGCCTAAACGTGTAAAAGTTTATTGCACGTCTCACTCAAAAAGCCCAGGCCGTGATTTTATTTGCGAAGAAATTCAAAAATAGCCGATTTACCAGTGGTCATTCAAAAATAGTCACACTTTCAAAAGTAATTAAAATTTAGCCACTTTTCATGTAAAGATAAATCTGAATGAGGACACTGTTCAAAATTCGAAAAATACTCTAGTATATTATACTGGGGTTCCAGCATAATATACTGGAGTTCCAACAAAGTATACCAGTCCAGTACAATATGCTGGAAGTTCATACACAGGTGCTCGAATCTCCAGTATATTATGTTGTAACTTTTCGCGTGTTGGAGTTCTAGCATATTATGCAGGAAGTTCATACACAGGTGCACCGGACTCCAGTATATTATGCTGGACCGGCCTCTATTGCAGCAAATTAGTGGCTATTTTTTAATGACTTGGCAAACACATACTATTTTTGAATGACCAATCCCAAAACTGGCTAGTCCGTGCTATTTTAACTTTTATTTTGGATCCTAACGAGGCTGGCATACATTTGTTTAGCCCAATTTTAAACTTAAAATTGTATAGAAGCTGGCGGATGTATAATATATATAATTCACGTATAATATATGTATAATTAATATATAATCTATATATACCGGCTAGAAAATGTAAACGTTTAATCTGACCGACTGTTTGTGTAACAATCTCAAGTAGTATCCCATATTTCACCGCAAAGGCGCAGTCCTAAATTTCTTTGGGCAGCCCATCTAAGCTAGTGGCCTACTCTTCAGTCGGCTAAGCCCCAACTGTTACCTAGCAGCCCAATAAAGCGGGTAGGCTAGTATCCAGGAAATTACGCCAGAGAGATTCTTTTAGAACCACCATTTATATTTTGACCCCTTAAAATTTAATTTTGATAAAATAGCTCAGCACCAAAATTTGAAAGTTCCCTGTCCGAGTGTGCTTCAAAATTTTGGCGGTGTACTTTAAAATTTTAGTCGACGTGCTTTAAAATTATGGCAATGGGACTATTCTTTTAAAGTAGTTTTTGACGGGTCAAAATTCGAACGGTGGCACAAAAAAATCCTATCTGTGAAAATCTCCCCCTAGTTTCTACCAGCAAATGATCAAAACCGCGCCCCCTCATACATTGAATATCTGGATAATACTCCTTCTGTTTCATTTTGTTTGAATCTTTTGTAGTACGAGGGTCATTTGCTTATTTTTAATGTGAATTAAGATATAGATTCCTAATGTTTTTCAAGATAATTTACATATTTAGAAGACTATTATAAGTCACCATAATTAATAATTTTAAATATTTAAACACTATCTGTAAAGAATATAGTCAAAGAAAATTTTTGACTTCTCACATAGTAAAAGATTCCTTCTTTATGAAACGGAAGTTTTAAACACTTATAAAGATCCATGTTGTTTTCCAATATTAAATGAGTTAGATATTCAGTGTCAAGAGTTACGGTGGTATAAATAAGATGCATCCACCATTAAAAAAAGTTTCAATTTGAGTCCGACAAATAGAAAAGTTCTTAAATAGAGAAGACTTCCTCCTTTAATACACATTATATGGTGCGAACCTAAGTGCGAAAAGTTTTTCTATATTTTTTCAACTTCATTCCTTGGTAAACTCGGCAACATAAATGGAAACGTAAGGATGATGAAAATTTTTAAATATTAAGATTAAGAATAATGTTAAAGTATTGGTAGGAGCGAGTAGTATGGAATAAAACTTGGCAAAATGAGTTGCACCAATAAGTGGAAGAAACCATTCTCAAAACATGTGTTCTTATGAAAATTAACCAAACACTATAATACAATTACGCTCAAAGAAGAGGGACGAAATGGAGAATGGAAAATTATAAGAATATGGAAAGATAAACTTTTTTTTTTTTTCCATGGAAATTAAGAAGAGATAGAGAGAGATGTTCATAGTACCTTGAAGAGAACTATGCGTAACAGAAAGAGCTGAGACCAAAATATTGACGACATGATCGGCGTCGAAACCGTCGCCAGCTCTTACGAATTTCCTCTCACCGTCGAGCTCGCCGTGCGTCGCCGCCGCCGATACACACAGTCACATACAATACAATCACTACCGGTAGCATTCACTGTCACAAAAACCTTAACTAATTTTCTGGTTATATATATATATATAGTGTTAAGATGTACTAAAACAATGACAATGGTTTGAGAGAAATACAAATACTCAAGAATACATTTGATCTCTCCGTTTCTCATTTTCAGATTTGTGTATCATAATCTGCATTTGAATTTATATGAGATAAACTACAATATCTGTTAAAGAGAGTATTCTTTGGGATACATTTTTCCTAAATCTACTGTTATTATTAGTTCCTATAGTTATGGTGAGATTTGGGGGGTTACAAATGTAAGCTTCACCTGTTAATTAGCTCTTAATTATCTTTCTTTTACTTAATTAGCCGGAAGATACGAAAATGGATAAATCACTGCATTCAAACTTGGAATATTACTATTTCAATCAAATTAGCAATCAACAGGCACGTCTTTCACGGCCCACAAAATTTTAAGAAGATATATTTTGTGACTGGAAAGTTTTGTTTTGTTTTGTTTTTAATTTTAAGAAACTTAACGTGTAGTTTCACTTCTAAAATCCATAAAATTAGTTATCCCTCGAAAAGAAAAGTGACTAACAATTTTGAGATGCGCGAAATATATTATTCTTCGACTTCCACTAAAGGTATACATGAGAAGGCTTGGTTTTGTTTTATAACCAACCATTTATATCAGTTTGGAATTCTTTTTTTGTATAAAAGTTATTTTAGTTTTACTTTGTTTTAAATTTTAAAAACTTAACGTGTAGTTTCATTTCTAAAATTCATAAAATTAGTTATACCCAGAGGAGGACGCACGTGGTGGTAAGTGGGTATTATGTCGAGGAAGAGGCAAACCTGAAAATAAAGAAAATAAAGAACACCAAATTTTAAAGTGGAAAATCTTTCAAATCGAAGGTAAAAACCACGGGATCTCAAAGATCCAAAAAGTTCCACTACAATAATAAGAGGGTTACAAAAGTTCTCTAATTGGCTACACAACAAGTGCCAAATACGGTGCAACAATAGCAACAAGAGCAACAAAAAATCAATTGAAAAAGGAGAGAAGTCACAAAACTAGAGATGTTGTTCTGGGCTCAAATCAGATGCTATGTGCCTCTAAATCCGATCTTCACCGTTAAAATCAAGGATCAAGATGTTACAAACATTCAGTCAAAATTTCAGCCTGATCCAACGGTTAAGGATTTGAAAAACGTAATTTGAAATTTGCTGGTCGGAATAAAAATCTGCAGCAAAATAAATACTTTTCTTATCTCTTCTCTCTTGATGAAAGCTCTCTCAACAAATCACTCTTATATGCTTAAGTCTTTCAAATACTTGTACCAATAAGCATAGAACAAATCTCCAAGATTGTCCTATTTATAAATAATGAGTGATGCTTTCTTTTAAAGCCAAAGCCAACTCTAAATAGGAATAAACACCGAATCCAATTCCGAATAAGAATGAAAACCAAAAGAGAATAGGATTAGGCCATTGTGCCTTTGGATGGACAACATAGGCATGTGCCCAACAAACTCCCCCTCCAACCAAGGGGCCAAATGTGTCTTCAAGTAGAGGAACTATTGACATGGTTCATACCTACCAATTTTCTACAAATTTCATGTTTATCTACCACCACCGCCTTTGTCAGCATATCTGAAGGATTTTCATCAGTGTGTATCTTCTCAATCTCAAATAATTTCTCTTCCACGACCATTCTTATCCAATGATACTTTCTATTTATATGTTTGGTCTTAGAATGAAAACTGGAGTGCTTGGTGAGACAGATAGCACTCTGATTATCACAAAATAAGATGTACCTTGGCTGCTCAAAGCCAAGATAATTAATAAACTCCTTCATCCATAATAGTTCTTTGGCACCTTCTGTGACAGCAATATATTCGGCTTCTGTGGTGGATAGAGCTATGCACTTCTGTAGTCTCGATTGCCAAGAAACAGCTCCCCCTGCAAAAGTGATCAAATAATCGGAAGTGGATCTTGAATTATCAAGATTGCCTCCTAAATCAGAGTCTGTGTATCAAACAAGTTCAGGCTTGCCATTGCCAAAGCACAACTTCAAATTTGCAGTAACTTTCAAATACCTTAATATCCATTTTACTGAATCCCAATGTCCTTTTCCGGGAGAAATAAATCTAGTAACAGTACCAACGGCATGTGCAATATCTGGTCTAGTACAAACCATAGCATACATCAAGCTACCAACGGCAGAAGAGTAAGGAATATGAGACATCTCTTTTTTCTCTTCATCAGTAGATGGACTCCGACTAATACTCAATTTGAAGTGTTTAGCAAGAGGATTACTAACCACTTTTGCATCTGCCATATTGAACCTCTTGAGTACCTTCTCAATATGTTGCTTTTGGGACAAAAATAACTCATTTCTATCCCTGTATCGTTGGATTTGAATGCCCAAGATTTTCTTTGCTGGACCCAAGTCCTTCATCGCAAACGATTTTCTCAACTGCTTCGTAAGGACTGCAATTCTGGATTTATTCTTGCCAACAATAAGCACATCATCCACATAAAGCAATAAGATAATAAAATCATCATCAGAGAAGTTCTGAAAGAATACACAATGGTATGATGACGTTTTCTTGTACCCTTGTTCTTCTATGACAGATTCAAACTTCAAATACCATTGCCTTGGAGCTTGTTTCAATCCATACATGCTCCTTTTCAATTTGCAGACATAATTTTCTTTTTTATTAGTTACAAAACCCTCAGTTTTCTCCATATAAATCTCCTCATCTAAATCACCATGAAGAAAAGCAGTCTTGACATCCATCTGCTCAACTTGTAAATCTAGACTTGCGGCTAAGCGTAAAACCACACGAATAGAAGACATCTTCAAGACAAGGGAGAAAATTTCATCAAAGTCAACTCCCTTCTTATGGCCAAAGCCTTTAACATCTAACCTCGCGTTGTATTTAGGCACAAAGGTATGATTATCTTGCTTTATTCTGAATATCCATTTGTTAGATAAAGCTCTCTTACCTTTCGACAATTTCACTAACTCATATGTTCCATTCTCATGGAGTGACTTCATCTCATCTTCCATGGCTTCGATCCACTGATCTTTGTGAGTATCTTCATGGCTTCATCATAATTCTCAGGTTCTTCCATGTCAGTCAAAAGTACATACTCATCAGGAGGATAGCGCATGGATTTTTGTTTCTCCCTTGTTGATCTTCTAATAAAGGTTTCAGGAGCATTCAAAGTAGTTACCTGGGCAGGAATTGGTTGTTCATCAACCACAACTTCATCAACTGGAGCATCCATAACATCTACACCATGATGATCATTTTGATATTGATTAATATCTCCATCATTGTCTTAGGTTCCTTCATGTGCAATAGGTGCCTTAGAAATAGAAGCTGGATCAATATCAACTAAGCTCTCATTACTCTGAGAATCTATCTTCTCAGCTTTGTCAATATCTTCAATAGTCTGGTCTTTAAAGAATATTGCATCACGACTTTTAATAAGTTTACTGTCAACTAGATCGTAAAAACGATATCGAAACTCATCTTGACCATAACCGATAAAGATGCACTGCTTAGTTTTGACATCCAGTTTAGATCTCTCATCTTTAGGAACATGCACAAAATCTTTACACCCAAAAACTCTCAGGTCATCATAAGAAACATCTTTGGCAAACCAAAATCTGTCTGGGACATCACCATCCAAAGCAACAGCAGGAGACAAATTGATAACATAGGCAACAGTGTTAAGTGCTTCCGCCCAAAATGTATTTGGATGTTTAGCTTCTGAAAGCAAGAATCTAACTCTCTCAACTAAAGTTCTATTCATCCTCTCTGCCAAACCGTTCAATTGAGGCGTCTTGGGCGGAGTTTTCTGATGACGAATTCCTCATTCCTTGCAATAGTTATCAAAAGGACCACAATATTCACCACCATTGTCAGTGCGAATACATTTTAATTTCTTCCCCGTTTGTCTCTCAGCTAAGGCCTGAGATTCCTTAAACACGCCAAGTGCTTGATCTTTCGATTTCAAAGGATACACTCAGAGCTTACGAGAATGATCATCAATGAATGTCACAAAGTAAAGTGCACCACCTTTTGACTTTACTTTAAAAGGACCACACAAATCAGAGTGTACTAGCTCCAATAAATCGGGCTTTCTTGAGGGAGGATGGCCATGAAAGGAAACCCTTTTCTGTTTCCCAGCTAAAAAATGGATACACTTTTTCAGCTTTGCTTGCTTCACTCCAGAAAGCAGACTTTTCTTAGCCAAACACGTAATCCCACTCTCACTCATATGACTCAATCTTCTGTGCCACAATTCTGATAAAGTGTCACTTTCCACTAGATTTATGGAGTCATTAAGAATAGATACCTGTGTCACATATAAATGACCAGACTTGACTCCTCGAGCCACCACTAACGAGTCCTTGGTGAGCTTCCATTGGCCATTAAAGAGGGCATTATGGTAACCTTCATCGTCTAATCTTCCTGCGGAGATCAAATTGAAAGGAAAATCTAGAGCATGCTTGACATCTTAAAGAACTAACGTTGAACCATTATTATTTTTTAAACAAATTGTACCAATACCAACACCTTGACTTCACTGACATTGCCCATCTTTAACACTCCGGAATCAACAGAAGTATAAGATGAGAAAAAATCTTTTCTTGGTGTGACATGTTAGGTAGCTCCAGAATCTACTATCTAGTTCGTCTCATGGGATACCAAATTGATGACATTTTCATCATAAGCAAAAAGAAGGTCATCTCAAACAATAGCAACAACATTGTTCTCATTATTTTCAACTTTCTTTCCTTCTCTAATGTTTTGCAACCACTTGTGACAAAACCTTTTGATGTGTCCTTTCCTATCACAATGGTTGCATTTAATATTATGATATTTGGACCTTGACTTACTTCTACTTTTACCTCTATTCCTCGAGCCTCTTGTTCTATCTCTCCCCCGGTCTTCTGTAACCAAGATATCTGCTTGTGAGGATGAACCTGAGATTTTTTCCTTACTTCCTCATTCAACAAACCACTCTTGTCATATTCCATGGTCACCTTACCTCCAGGAACTGAATTTGTCAAAGAAACACGAAGAGTTTCCCAAGAATCTGACATAGTATGAAGAAGCCAAAGTCCTTGTATCTCATCATCAAAATTAACTCCCATTCCAGACAGCTGATCAAGGATGCCCTGAAAATTATTTATGTGATCAAGGATAGGGCTTCCTTCCTTTTATTTAAAGGTCATCAATTTCTTTAGCATGAACAACTTGTTTTTCCCAGTTTTTGAAGAATAAAGGGTCTCTAGCTTTTCCCACAATGTTCTCGCATGTGTCTCGTTTAAAATATGGTTATGAACATTATCTTCAACCCATTGTCATATATATTCACATAATTGTTGGTGCTCGAAATCCCAATCTTCATCATATATATTCTCGGGTTTATGAGCTGCAAAAACGGGTAGATGCATTTTCTTCACGAACAACAAATATTTCATCTTGCTTCTCCAAACATTATAATTTCTTCCATTTAAACGTACCATCTTCGATAAATAACCAAGGCTCTGATACCACTATTATGTCGAGGAAGAGGCAAACCCGAAAAAGAACACCAAATTTTAACGTGAAAAATCCTTCAAATCGAAGGTAAACACCACGGGATCACAAAGATCCAAAAAGCTCCAATATAATAATAAGAGTATTACAAAAGTTATCCAAATTGGCTACACAACAAGTTCCAAACATGGAGCAACAATAGCAACAAAAGCAACAACAAATCAATTGAAAAATAAGAGAAGTCACAAAACTAGAGCTGCTGTTCTGGGATCGAAATCAGATGCTACGGGACTCCAAATACAATCTCCACTGTTCAAATCAAGAACCAAGATGTTACGAATACTCAGCCAAAATTTCAGCTCGATCCAACGATTAACGAACCGTAAAATGTGATTTGAAGTTGGATGGTCGGAATAAAAATCTGCAACAAAACAAATACTTTTATACTCTCTTCTCTCTTGATGAAAGCTCTCTCAAAAAACCACTCTTATGTGCTTAATATTTTAAAGACTTGTATCAGTGAGCATATAACAATTTTCCAAGGTTGTCCTATTTATAGATAATGAGCGATGCTTTCTCTTAAAGCCAAAACCAACTCTAAATAGGAATAAACACCGAATCCAATTACGAATAGGAATGAAAACCAAAAGAGAATAAGATTAGGCTATTGGGACTTTGGCTGGACAACATGGGCATGTGCCCAATAGCGGGTTTAATTGAACTCGCTTCACCAAAAAATAATATTGTGTATATGTATAAATTATGATTAAAGCAGCGTAAATTTTGTATAAATATTTTATTTGAACCCACTTGAAAACTACTATTTTACGATTAAAGTTATGTACTTTATAAAATTAAACCCGCTTGCACAAAATTCAGGGTCCGCTGCTGAGTTATACCTCAAAAAGAAAAGTGACTAACAATGCGAAATATATTATTCTTCAATTTGTCTACTAGACGTATACATGAGAAGGCTTGGTTCTGTTTTATTACCAAATACTTATATCAATTTGGATTTCTTTTTTTGTATAAAAGTCATTGATGTTTTAACCTCAATACCACACAAGAGGGATGATTTGTGTGGTGTCCATTTTTTTGCCTAAACTGATTATGGAAGGACCTGGTTCTTCTAAGTGTTCCTTAACCTACTATTGCTGAAATAGTAAATGCAAAAAGTAAAGAACACAAGTATTTTATGTGGAAAACACCTGGCTCAAAAGGTGAAAAAATCACGACCTACTTCCCAGTAGGATTTTTCCAAACTCTCCACTAAATCACTGAGCCAAAAACTGCATTTACAAAAATATTTTTTGTAAACCTAGGACTAACTCTAATCCCTTGTAGCAAACAACTTCTAACTGTTGCGGCAACTTCAAGTTAACTCTAACTTGAATACTCTAAGTACCTCTTAAAATTGCCTCTAGATAAAGCTGAAAGGTACAATATGAAAACACCTACTACAATTGAACTAGAATAAAAGATAGACACTTGGAACTGGTTCTTCTATCTGGTTCATGTAGCTTCAGGTATGCACACTTGAATCACACACGAATTGCTTGCAAAAGGCCTTACTATTTTGCTCTCAATTCACGTTTAACTTTTGCTTTTGTGCGTGCCTGTAGAATGAGAACATCATGCAATATATATAGTTAGTAGATGAAGAAATAACTAGAGTTCTAATGCTACTCTTCCTTGGTGGAAGAGTTCTAGTTGATCTCAACTCCTAACTGCTGCCTTATCTTGGATCATATTCAATTTGAGTAGGGAGTCATTCTTCTAATCAATTATACGACCTTTTCGATCAGGAGATATCAATTATGCCAAGTTAAGTTTATCTCCTTCACGTGCATCCCACATGCTCGAATCTGTCCGTGTCTATGCACACAAGGGATGGACATGGTTCATGCCTAAGATTCCTTTGTCAATCTTCAAAACTAACCTTCACTTGGGCCAACAGATTCCCCCTTTTGATGATGACAAACTCAGTGCTTTCATACGTTAGGCCATGTTTCAACTTAGCTCAACATCAACACAATGTTAGAAAATTTTCCTTTTTAGCACTTGTCATCAAGGACTAGGTTCACTAGGTTATAAATATCATTGTTCATCATGTAAAGCACAACCTTTTTCCCTCTTTTGGCATCATCAAAAAGTTGCATAAAAAATGAGTGATTCCCAGATTTTAAAACTTACTCATGGCCACTGGGGCTACTTCAAATGCATTCATTAATTATCATCGATCAATCTAAGAATTTAAACCATCAAGGAAATATAAACATACAGTTAGAGCAAAAACCAACGAATACCTTTGATAGTTGATATGATTCTTCCACGAAACATAAAAAGAAATAAAAATACTGAAAACATGAGCAAACAAAAACATCCCAAACTGATTCATTGAAAGGAACTATACTAGGCTAGGAGCTTAAGGCTTGGAAGAACTAGGTTCTTGGTGTGTGTCTTGGAGAAGTTTCAGCATATCCTGAAGAATGCCATCATTCTTCTACTTTTCTCTTGCAAGTTCAGTTCTGAGAGAATCTCTCTCAGTCTCCACCTCAGCCAACCGTTTCTTCAGCCTTTCAATCTCAGCATCATTTGCCCCACTCTCCTGCAAAAAGGCTCTGACCTTGATATTGACGGGTACCTTCTTGGATGAACCATGTTCATTAGGAGTGGCATGGACCTCATAGTCACAAGCAATCAGAGTGTTTGCACTAAAGTGATCTTTGCTTGTATCCATCTCCCACTTCTTCATAGGCACCTTACAATGTGCAAGCACAGCTGTGAGAATGAAGCCATAGGGAATGGAATGAGCTTTGGAGCCATTTATAACCCTATCAAGGAGCTGGATTATAAATCCAGGCCAATTAATCTGCCTCCCACTATCCAAACAATCCATCAGAACCAAATCCATGAAGTTTGCAATTTGCCTCCTTTCCTGCCTAGGAAAAACACACTTGTTGATGAATTCGAATAGCACCTTGTGGGGTGGCTTCATCTCACTCTTGTACACAGCCATGGGCTCCAGTTCCTCCGCATTGTCACTGAATTTTCTGGTGATGGCAAGAGCAGTGGGAAGGTTTTCTAGGTTTGGCCACTTGAGTTTTGTGTAGTCATTGTACCCTTCAGCAGGTACGCTCAAAATTTCCCCCAACTCCTTTTCATCGAAAGAGATTTGCACCCCTTTCACCAAGATGGTAACCCTTCCATCCTTCACTTCAACATTTTCCATAAACTCTACAATTTCACTCCTTGCCAACTTGCCATCCATTTGAAGGACCATGTCCTTCCAGCCTTGTACTTCCAATTTCTCCAAAAGCATCACCATCCCTTCCTCCTCCACATCCCTGAGGAGTCTACCCTTCGGAATTGTCATTTTTCCAAACATGGGAATCTTGTCCTTCTCAGTATCTGAATCATCTTGCTCTTCCTCTCCACTCCATTCTTCTTCCTCAACAATTTTCACTCATTTTGTCTTTATAGCAGACCTGGTCCTTTTTGCCAGGGTGGATGGTTCAGCAGAATTTGACACAAATATAGACTTCTTAGTGGAAGTCTTGGTTTTATTGGGTTTTGGAGTCTAAACCTCCACTTCTTCAATCACATCTTTATCTTGACGGACTAGGTCCATCTCATCAACATCAACAGCCTCAACAGGCTCACCCAATTTTTACTTCCCTTTTGAAATAGCTTTTCTTTTGCTTTCTTCTAAGGCACTTTTTAGATCTGCCTCATTCTGCTTTAACTGAATTCTTGTGGATCTTCCTCTTGTGGGAGTTATGTCAACAGTGTCAGAAGGGGAAGCCTTCCTTTTCTTGCTAACCCTAGCAGTGCCAGGGGTCTTAGCCTTGGAAGTTCTCTTCTTCTGTGGATTGTAGCTTTCACTTACTTTCTTCAATATGTCTGCGAGGATTTCTTCAAATGATGAACCAGGTTCATCTATATTTTGCCCAAGTTTAACCAGCCCTTCAACGGCTTCGCCATACCCACTACCCCCTATTTTCGTCACACTTTCCTCCATTTTACCTGATTCTGCTCCACAAACAGCCATTACGCCTGTATTAGGAGTGGGTGAAGAATCAACCACTCTTTTACCCATTCCCATCTCTTCACTAAGAGCACCCTCACTCTTTTTTTCTTTTTAATTTTTATTTTTACCACCTATCCTTCTGGACTCAGAAGTTTCTACATCAACCACATATCCAACTATAATAAACATGTTCTCCAGATTCTCGACCAACTCAGAAATGACTTCAGTAGTAGTAGTTGGGCCAGAGGTTACCTGTTCTGTATCAGAAGACCCAGTTTCTTCCCCTTCAGTAGCAGACTTGAAAGTTTCATCAGAGTTCTGGGATTTTTGGGCTTAGCTAGCTTTCAATTGAGCGTTTAATTTCTTCGATAATGCACTCCCAGCCACTGTCTTGCGAGCAAGCATCTTAACTCTTCTTTTCTTAGGCTGAGGAGGAAGATGAGGAACATGATGGGGTTGTGCCGGGGTTTTCAGAAGGATTAATCATTGATGTGCTTGGTTTTGGAAGAAAGAAGAGAGGTAGATTGAAATTTTGAGAATGAGAGAAGATGGAGAGTATTTCGATGGCTTGAAAATTATGGAGTGAAGACAGTGATGATGATGATCAATTTAAAGGAGGGGTAATTAATGGTTAATGATAGGCTTATCAGACTCTTAGAAGTCTAATCAAACTGAATTGTCAGTTTTGAAAAGACGGTGGAGTCTTTCCCTAGTATCTAGGTATTTTAATTTGGTTAAGATTCTTTTGAACGGAACTGGTTCACTTATATTGGATAAGTTTAAAAGGAATTTGGACTTAGGTAGGACTCTGCTCATGATCCAAATGTTATTATTTCAAATTATGCAGAGTGTAGAAAATATATCGTGTTTTCTTGATGAACCATGTTCTTCAGTGAGAATTCTCTTCTGTAAGTCTAAATTTTTCAAGATAGAGAAAATATCATTAGAGGTTAATGAGTCATTTTAACATATGGCACAAGAGTATACTATTGAAAGTATGAGACTGAGCAAAAATTAATCTAGTAATATACATAATTTCAGATTTTCTGACCAAAAACATTTTTTTTTTCAATTTTTTATTTTTTTTATTTTTTTTATTTTGAACTAGTCCTTTTAGGTTTTAGGTGATCTTAATCATACCTATTCTAACTTGTTCCTTTCAAAGTGATCTCTACTTAGGGCTTTTTTGAAGATGTCAGCTATTTGCTTGTCAGTAGCACAAAATTCCACAGTGATCAACCCCTTTGCATAGTTATCCCTCAAAAAGTGATTCCTAACATCTATGTGCTTAGTTCTCTTGTGATGAACCGGGTTCTTGGTCATACTAATTGCACTAGTGTTATCACAAAAAATAGGGATGCAACCAACATCAATTTCAAAAGCCATTAATTGTTGTTTGATCCACAACAATTGAGCACAACATGAAGCAGCAACAACATACTCAACTTCAGCAGTAGATAGGGCCACTGAATTTTGCTTTTTGGTGGCCCAAGACACAAGACATGAGCCAAGAAAGTGTGCCATACCTGATGTGCTCTTTCTATCCACAAGAAAACCTACATAATCAACATCAACATATCCCACAAGATTAAAATTACTACATTTTGGATACCAAATACAAAGATTAGTGGTGCCTTTTAGATATCTCAAAATTCTCTTGACAGAAGTCAAGTGGGAATCCTTTGGATTTGCCTGAAATCTTGCACAAAGGCCTACACTGAAAATAATGTTAGATCTACTAGCAGTGAGATACAATAATGAGCCAATCATTCCCCTTATACAACTTCTGATCGACAAATGGACCATGTTCAACTATATCTAACTTTGTAGTTGCTGCAATAGGAGTGTTAATTTATTTGGAATCTTCCATTTTAAACCTTTTAAGCAACTATTTTACATACTTCTGCTGATGGATCATAGTCCCATTTGATTTTTATTTAATTTGTAAGCCTAAAAAGAAATTAAGCTCACCCATCATGCTCATTTCAAATTCACTCCCCATTAGTTTAGCAAATTCTTTACTTAGCTTATCAGTAGTTGCTCCAAAGATTATATCATCAACATATATCTGAACTACCAAGAGATCTTTACCTTTTTCTTTCAAGAACAAAGTATTGTCAATTTTACCTCTCTTGTAGTCATTCTCAAGCAAAAACTTTGATAATCTTTCATACCATGCTCTTGGAGTTTGCTTGAGTCCATAAAGTGCTTTGTCAAGTTTGTACACATGATCAAGATTCTCCATATTCTCAAACTCCGGAGGTTGCTTGACAAACACTTCTTCCTTTAGATAGCCATTGAGGAAGGCACTATTGACATCCATCTGGTGAATAGTGAATTCGATGTACGCAACAAAGGCTATGAGGAGTCCTATTGCTTCCAAACTTGCAACTGGGGAAAAGGTTTCATCATAATCTATGCCATCCTCCTGATTATATCCTTGAACCACCAATCTTGCCTTGTTCCTTGTAACTGTTCCATCTTCATCAAGTTTGTTTTTGAACACCCATTTTGTGCCAATTACTGATCTGTCCAAGGGTCTTGGTACCAGATGCCAAGCTTGACTCCTTTCAAATTGGTTGAGTTCATCTTGCATTGCATTTACCCAGTCTGCATCCTGCAAAGCCCCAACAATATTTTTAGGTTCAATAAGAAATAATAAAGCATCAAAAGCACAAAGATTCTTTAATGAAGATCTGGTTTTGATTCCAGAGGTTGGATCAGTAATTATGTTCTCAATGAGATGAGAACTTTGGTAGTTGTAAGATCTCACAACTAACTAGTTTTCCCTTGATGTTCCTTCAGTGTTGTGGTGCTGTGGAACAGTTTTATGGACATGTGACATTGAGGTTTGGGGATCATTTCCTCTTTGTTCTGTTCCCCCTGTTAGGTTGCTCTGGGTGGAAGAACCTGTTCAATCACATGTTCCTTCTTCTAGTGCAGCTTCAGTCTGGGTTGTAGTTTCATTTAAGTTTCTTACCAGCCCAATTGCTTCATCATGTTCCTGTCTCTCAGAAAGAATGTTAGTTTCATCAAAAACCACATGAACACTTTCTTCAACACACATAGTTCTTTTGTTATAGACTTTATAAGCTTTTCTATGTGAAGAATATCCCAAGAATACTCCCTCATCACTTCTGGGATCAAACTTGCCTAGGGAGTCTTTACCATTGCTGTGCACAAAGCACTTGCATCCAAATGCCCTGAGATGGGATATATTTAGTTTTATCCCTTTAAGTAAATCATAGGGAGACTTCTCTACAAAATGTCTAGTCATGCAGTATTTACAGCTTCTGCACAGAAGCTATGGAGAAGTTTACTAGAAATAAGCATAGTCCTAGCCATATCTTCAAGTGTCATATTCTTTCTTTTAACTACTCCATTTTGTTGTGGAGTTCTAGGAGCAGAAAAATTATGATCTATACCATGCTCATCACAAAATTCAGCAAATTTTGCATTTTCAAATTCAGTGTCATGATCAGACCTAATTGATGCAAGTTGATTACCTAGTTGCTTCTGAGTTTTTCTAACAAAAGAAGTGAACATGTCAAATGATTCATCTTTAGATGTCAAAAACAATGTCCAAGTAAACCTAGAGTAATCATCAACAAGCACCATCACCTATCTTTTACCACAACTGCTTAATGTTCTCATTGGACCACAGAGATCCATATGGACCAGTTCTCTCGATCTGGTGGTGCTTACCACTTTCTTGCATTTAAAAGGGGATCTTACATGCTTCCCCCTTGCACAAGCCTCACAAACTTTGTATTACTTGAACTTGATGTTAGGCAGTCCTATCACCAAGTCCTTGGAGACTAATTTGTTGAGTTGATTTAGACTTTCATGTCCCAGTCTTTTGTGCCAAATGAGGGGATCATTGTCTAACACACTTAAGCAAGTGAATTCATTTTCTGAAAGTGTGGACAGATTTACAATATATATATATATATATATATATATATAT
>ML395859.1:54455-175009 GCA_005239525.1 Nicotiana knightiana | reverse complement strand
AGTGTATCACAACTGTGTGATAGAGGTAACTTGGTAGCATTCACCTCTACCAAATGTTTTGTGATTAATCTTACCACTGACAAGATTGTTTTGTAGGGAAAAAGAGTGAAAAATATATATATATATATATATATATATATTGTTCACTCTTTTTCCCTACAAAACAATCTTGTCAGTGGTAAGATTTATCACAAAACATTTGGTAGAGGTGAATGCTACCAAGTTACCTCTATCACACAGTTGTGATACACTGATTAAACTGTATTTTAGGCCATCTATCAAGTAGACATTCTCAATAGAGTGAAAATTAGTCTTACCTACCTTACCAACCCCAATGATCTCACCTTTATTCCCGTTTTCAAAGGAGACATTACCTCCTTTGAGGTCCTCAAGTGAAAGGAACTGGTTCTTGCTTCCTGTCATGTGCTTTGATCAGCCATTATCCATGTACCATATTTGGATGCTCCCTTTCACTTGGACCTGCAAAAGAAAATCAGGGGTTAGTCTTAGGAACCCAAACTAGTTTGGGTCCCTTTCTATAGGCAAAAGGATGAATTAAATTTTTTTAGCCCAACTTGGTAGCCTATTCTTCCCTTGAACAATTTTTTTGTTCTTTTGACTTGCCTTTTCTTTTGCATCACATTCACTTTTATAGTGATATGTTTTACCACCGTGAGTACAAATCTTGTTCTCGGAAAGTGTAAGGTACTTGCTTTTGGGATCCCATTTAGGTTGGTGATTCCCAAAGCCAAGTCCTCTTCTATTGCTACTATGATGTTCCTCTAGCCATGAAAGAGCATTGAAAGACCTGTTTCATTTACAAGTTCTGTCTAGTCCATGCTTGACATGTGCCGGGATCTTCCTTCAAGATTCTTACATGCTCATCCTTCTTATACAACTCATCTTTCAGTTTACCTACATTTTCTTCTAGAGTGAGTTGTGTGCAATCAGCTGTCTTCTTACTTGTTCCTAATTTCAGTTTTAAGTTTTCATACTTAAGTTCTAGGACATTTGATTCAAATGCATGAACCTGGTTCCTTAGTGTAGTATTTTTACTTACAGTCTCACTAACTCTAAGTTTCAGGTTCTTACACTTTGCTTTTAAAATCACACATTCCTTAGACAATTGTTCCTTTTCATTGTTTATATCCTCAGATTCATCAATGAAATCTAGAAGTAACTCAGATACCTTTTCTTTAGACAAAAACTTAATCTTGTCTTTGAGATGAATTATACTTACCTCAGATTCCTCATCGGATTCTCCAATTTCCATAAGTTCTTGTTCATCTCCATCTTCATCATCTGAGTCCTTATCTGAGCTTTCTCCCCAAGCAGCAACCATAGACTTTATTGATCCTTTGTTCTTCTTGAGATGAACCTGTTCCTTCTTCCTGTTTCTTCGTTCATCTCTTTCCTTCTTCTATTAAATTTCCCATTGAGGGCAGTTTTTGGTGTGATGATCAGACTTCCCACACTTGTAACAGCCCTCATTGGTTTGTTTTTTAGGAACCTTTGGTTTGTTGTAGCTTCCACTTCTAGAAGAACCATTTCCTCTCATTAGGTACTTCCTGAAGTCCTTAGTGATCATAGCCATTTCATCTTCCTCTAGATCAGAACCTTCAGTGATTCTGAGTGCTAGGCTCCTTTCCTTCTTGGGTACATCCATCTTCATGGTTTGCCTTCTAAGTTCATAATCAATGAGATTTTCAATTAGCTCATCCAACTTAAGAGTGACACTTTTCTTTGATTCCTGAATGGCAGTGATTTTGCTCTCCTAAGAGACTGGCATAACCGTTGTCAAAATCTTCTCAACTTTGTCTTCTTCAAGAATAACCCTTCCAAGAGATTTAAGTTCATTTGTTAGTGTGGTGAACCTTGTATACATCTCTTGTATGGTTTCACCTTCCTTCATAGTGAAATTCTCATAATGAGAATATAGTAATGTTCCTCTGGACCTCTTCACCTGAGGTGTTCCTTCATGAGCCACTTGAAAAGTGTCCCAAATTTCTTTAGCAGTAGTGCACCTTTGAATTCTGCTATACTTGTCTGGACCAAGTCCACACACAAGCCATTTCTTGGCCTTGGCATTCTTCTCCCATTTCCTCAAGTCCTCAGCAGTGCAGTCAACTCTTATTTTTGGCACATATACTCCTTCGGCATTCTTCTTCATGGTAGCTAGGGGACCATTAGTGACAATGTCCCACAGCTATGATGTGATCTCTCATTCTATTTTTCCACCAGGAGTAGTACTGTCCATTGAAGAGTGGTGGCCTAGCAGTAGATTGTCCTTCCCAATTTTTAGGTGGTGCACTTATCTTGATCTTCTCCNGGGGGGGGGGGGTGATTTGTGTGGTGTCCAATTTTTCGCCTAAACTGATTATGGAAGGACCCGGTTCTTCTAAGTGTTCCTTAACCTACTATTGCTGAAATACTAAATGCAAAAAGTAAAGAACACAATTATTTTACGTGGAAAATACTTGGCTCAAAAGGTGAAAAAACCACGACCTATTTCCCAATAGGATTTTCCATAACTCTCAACTAAATTACTGAGCCAAAAACTGCATTTACAAAAGTACTTTTGTAAACCTAGGACTAACTCTAATCCCTTGTAGCAGACAACCTCTAACTGTTGTGACAACTTCAAGTTAACTCTAACTTGAATACTCTAAGTACCTATTATAATTGCCTCTAGATAAAGCTGAAAGGTACAATATGAAAATACCTACTACAATTGAACTAGAATAAAAGATAGACACTTGGAACTGGTTCTTTTATCTGGTTCATATAGCTTCAGGTTTGCACACTTGAATCACACACGAATTGCTTGCAAAATACCTTGCTATTTTGCTCTCAATTCACATTTAACTTTTGCTTTTGTGCGTGCCTGTAGAATGAGAACATCCTGCAATATATAGAGTTAGTAGATGAAGAAATAACTAGAGTTCTAATGCTACTCTTCCTTGGTGAAAGAGTTCTAGTTGATCTCAACTCCTAGCTCCTTCCTTATCTTGGATCATGTCCTCTTTGAGTAAGGAGTCTTTCTTCTTATCAATTATGCAACATTTTCGATCAGGAGATATCAATTATGCCAAGTTAAGTTTATCTCCTTCACGTGCATCCCACATGCTCGAATCTGCCCGTGTCTATGCATACAAAAGATGGACCTGGTTCATGCATGCACTTTCTTTGTCAATCTTCAAAAGTAACCTTTACTTGGGCCAACATTTATTTTAATATTCCTTTGTGAGAATTACAGGTAAGGTTTTGATAAATTAAAATATGTTTAGTAAGAATTGAACAAATTGACAAACATATAATTTATTAAAAAACATTTAAGAGAATTTTTTTGGTCACACATGATACTTAATTACTTCCTATTTTTTTTCGTCTAACGAGAATATTTAATTGGTATACGCTTTTTAAGCTTAATAGAAACGGTAAACCGCATTAGTTGAAGCTGAATTTTCATTTTCAAAATGAGAGTAAAGTTGAAGTAGAATTCTCAAAGTAGAAAGTGACTTCTTACAAATCTTCTGCATCAGTGAAAATTATTTAATTGGTAAAAATCTTGTGCACTAGAATGCAAGCAAAAGAGCATTAAAATCTTTGATCTCTCTCCATAATTGACGTAGAAGTTGAAAGAAATAACTCCTCAAATTAAGTAGATCCCAAAATGTGTCAAACACCCACAAGTGTGAGACTGAAATATGATCTTGATAAATAGAAGCATCACTAGATTCTACGAGGTGCATTTATAGCAAACCTTTTTTTCGCGTCATTTGCTTCTATTATATGCACACAATTCTCCTTCTAATTAATTTTGTAATTATTTATTCATGAAATGCCAAACTGAAAAGTATACAATTTTTGCACCTGAGACCACAATATAGAATTTATCTTAATGCTTAACTTTAACGCATAATTAAAAAAAACAAATTAAAGACAAAAGCCAGGGGTGTCAGCTTTTGCATCATAGTGAGTATCTACAATAATACTAGGAAATACTCAACAAAAAACATTTGGCACTGCACCATTTCACAATCTGAGTTCCCAAAGACCTTAGAAGATCATATCTTCTTCTTTTTAATTTAAGTTTAAAAGAGAAGGAAAATAGATAATTAGAAGATAACTTTATTACTATAAGCACAAAAATTAAAAGTCAATCCTAAAAATTAGAGTAAGTTAAAATAGAGTACTTTAAGATTTCCAGCCGTCCGGCCAATTTTTAGGAGGGGGATGACGACAACGACTATTTCTGATCTTTAGCTGCTCGCCTGCAATCTCTCTAAACTAATATTTACCTCTTATAGGCCGTTGATTAACCTTTTTCACCTTCGTCTAATTGTTTCACTAATCACGAGTAGTGTAAAAAACTTAAAGTTAGGTTAATTTCCGTAACTTAATTATCATTTATTAAAAAGAAAAGAAAGGGGGGTTGGCACGGTTCTTCCTCAAAAAACAATCCTTTGCACCCGACCAAACAACCAAAAATCAACTACTTAGTGCATACGAGAAAGTAAACGTAAACGCTTTGCAATTTGCATTATCCCATCAACAAGGTAAATCTTGCTTAAACTAGAGTTACTAGCATAATAAGACATATAGTACTCTTAATTATAAGGATATTTGGCTATACTATTGTTTATCTTTATCTTAAACGTCTAATTTAATACTACACACCGTTCATTGAAGCAGTAAGGATAAATTTGAAAAGAAAAAAAAAATACAGATAAAGAGTCTCAAAATTAATGTTGGGACTCTCCAAAATAGTTACCGCACCCATTGACATTTACAGAAAGAAGAAATGCCTCAAGTTCTCAAATTTAAGAGTAAAAGAACATTGAAGTTTCAGTCACAACAACAACTATTCATTCGGAGTAGAGAGGCTGTTTCCACGTGATATCCAAATGACAAACAAAGAAGCAAAGACTTCAAAGCTGAAAGGAAGTAACTAAGTCAAGTCCAGAAGATGACTCCAAGCATAATCAAACAAACTACACATCTCCAATACAAGATTCAACAAACAAACACATACTTTTATTGTGAAATTTAATATCTACAAAATAACATAATAAATACTCTTTGAATGGCTTACTTCAACTTCAGTCATTTCATTTCTCCCCTCAAAATGAAAGGACAGAGAACATTTTTCTCCTTTCTTCCACTATTCCTAATCTCCTTGTTATTCTTTATCTTCATTTCTCAAGCAACAGCTACAAATTACCCAATCAATGTCTGGCCCAAGCCCACCACATTCAATTGGCCCAACCCAAAATCCATCTTCCTCTCCCCAAACTTCACCATCTCCCACCCACCCCACCGTTACCTCACTCCCGCCGTTTACCGTTACCTCCACCTCATCCTCTCCGAGCACCACCGTCCAATCATCACTCCGGCGATCAATCTGACATCATCCACCCCGTTACATAGCCTCATTATCTACATCTCCGACGTCACCTCACCCCTTGCTCACGGAGTCAACGAATCCTATGCTCTCTCCACCCCTTCCGACAGCTCCCCCTCCGCCTATATCACCGCCGATACCGTATGGGGAGCCATGCGAGGTCTCGAGACGTTCTCGCAACTCGTGTACGGAAAACCTACCAGAGTCGCCGCCGGCGTGTACATACACGATCTGCCCATCTTCGCGCACCGAGGTGTGATGCTGGACACTTCGAGAAACTTCTACGGCGTCGATGACTTGTTGAGGCTTATTGAAGCTATGAGTATGAACAAGTTGAATGTTTTCCACTGGCACATAACTGATTCACATTCGTTTCCGCTTGTGATTCCTTCGGAGCCGGAGCTCGCCGGAAAAGGAGCATACGGCAATGAGATGATGTACTCGCCGGCGGATGTGAAGAAGATCGTGGAATTTGGATTGGAGCATGGAGTTAGAGTTTTACCTGAAATTGACATGCCTGGTAAGTTACTTTTGGATAACTATACACCAAACGGATAATCTTGTTTAAATTTTCTCGGTAACCCCGAAAATGAACAAGATTGGACTTCTGGAAGTATTATTTTAATTTATCAGAACATGGGGATCATTAATTAATTTGTTGGAACTTAAAGGAACCTTCGTGAATTTATATTTTTATTTATTTTGTACTTTTTGTCTTATGTGAAAAGGTATGAATAACTTTTTACATATACAAAACAATTGTTGGAAAACAAAACCTTTAGTCCAGTGGCGGATTTTGAGCTCATAATTTAGAAGTTCTAGATTAATATATCCAAAACTCATTTTGTTCTACTTGACCAAAATGCCATAATCCTTGTTGAAGGGAAAAAGCAATAACCCTCCCCAGAAGCAGGTAGTGATAGTTTTGGAAAGCACATAGAAAACCATTTGCCCCATAAATGTCACATTGATTCCTGTGTATAAATAGTGTAAAATAAGTTTACCTAGTGCTTTTAGTAGCATCTGAAGTGAAAACAAAGCTGAGTAAAATTGCTCTTTGCCAAAGGGAAATTAGAGCTTTGGGTTAGCTTTTTCTTGAATAACAACTTCTATAATGATAAAAGCACCATTGGCCAAAAAATTATTTCTGGACGTATAGAGCTTGGAATGCGGCTATAGAAAAGGTAATATAGATTCATGCACAGTGGATTACAAAGTACAATTATTTTGTTTAGATATTCCTAGGTAAGGCCATGCCATGGATTCTTTTCTGTTTTGGCAAAATATCTTAACATCCCCCTAAACTTGACACGGATTATTAGTTATAACCTTAAACTATTCATGGTCTTAATTACCCCCATCAACTTGGCCTTTTGAGAGTCATTACCCCCTGGACACTGATGTGGCAAAGAGTGTGGGTGCACTCGTCTGCCACATGAATTTTTTTAAAAAATAAAATATATTTTTACCTTTTTAAGTATGTTACTTTTTTGGATAATTTTTTTCGAATACAATTTATAATAAAACTTGGATAGAACTACATTATTTAGGCTAAATATTTTTATTTGGCTAAAAATAATAAAGTTTTAGTTAATTTTTTTTATGAATTTGATCTAAAAATAATTGAATGTAAGTACAAATGTAAATCCTTGATATGACAAAAGGATTACAAGAAGAAAAAATAATAACAAAAAAGTATGAGATAATTATCATGAGTATATGTTATAAATAGTCAATGCATCTAAAAAGTTATAAAAAAATACACATGACTATTTATTTCAATTGTATAAATCCTTATTTTCAGATCAAATTCACAAAAAGATTAACTAAAACTTTATTATATTTAGCCTAAATAATGTAGTTCCATCCAAGTTTTACTATAGTTTGTATTGGAAAAAGATTATCCAAAAGTAACATACTTAAAAAGGTAAAAATATATTTTATTTTTAAAAAAAATGCCACATATACAAAAAAATCCACGTGGCAGGCGAGTGCATCCACACTCTTTGCCACATCTGCGTCCAGGGGGTAATGACTCTCAAAAGGCCAAGTTGAGGGGGGTAATCAAGACCACGAATAGTTTAAGACTGTAACAAATAATCTGTGTCAAGTTTAGGAGGGTGTTAAAGGTATTTTGCCTTCTTTTTTTTGTGAAAATACTGAATGGCATGCCATGGAAGTTATCATATTGAATATTTTGGTCAGATTCTTTTCTTTTTCTGGTTAAAAATATTCAGCTAATTGATGGTATGGCCTTGATATTTTTTGTCCATATTGGATTGCTAATACTTGAATGACTTAAGGGAATCTCTTACCCGAACTGGATCTTAATTTTCATCAGCAGACCTGGGACCTATATAGCCGAAGATATGAATTTCCTTTTACTTTTCTCTTAGAATCCCTATTCCAAATGCAGATGCTATGCCTAGACAGTCATCTATCTTACAGTAAGGCTCACAAAGACACAGTCATCTATCTTACAGTAAGGCTCACAAAGACAGTGAACTCACATCATGCACTAAGCAGAGGCGTATCTAGGATTTTATGAGTATAGGTGCACTGTACTACCGTCTAGCTTGACTCCATCACCATTTTGCTATGACAACAACTTATCGAGCAAACCATGGTTAATACTACTACCACAAGGAAATATCATTCAGTTTACAATTGTTCTTAACAAATTTTAAATCTTAAAAGTGATTAATAATAGCATCTTTAGTTGAAGAAAACTCACTTCACAAATGAAAGAAAAATTTGAAAGAAAATATAAATGAGAGAAATGATAAAGAAATAAGTTAGAGGATGGCTGTTGTTCGTAAAAAAATTGAGATAGAAAGAGAGGTAAGGAGGAGATGTGAAGTTTAATTTTTTAGGAATTTTAGAACTCAAGAATGAACCCAAAAAAAAGAAGAGAAAAGAATAAACATAAAATAAAGCAAAGATAAAATAATAAAAGAACTAGAAAAGAAAAGAACAACAAGGAAGACAAGAAACAGAAAAAGAAAAGAGAAAAAATATAAAGGGAGACAAAAGACGGGGGATTCGAACCCCTGACCTGGACTATCAAAGGGGCACACAACCACCAATGGATCAAAATGGCGTCTTGTGCTATATGTGGTCTAGGGACGGGAGCATGGGTTCAGGTGAACCCATACCCCTCCCTCTATATCCGCCCCTGACACTAAGGAGGAAAGCCATTACAACATACTGTTTCAATTCTATGGAGTGTTTCATCTAAAAGCTTAACTCTTGAAGAGAGTTTAATTTTATTTATTATAGGTTTTCAACATGTTCCCTAAATGTTTCTCTCAGGTTAAGTTTGTGAAACTAATTTCTTGCTGCATAGTGCTCCGATATCAAATTGAACTTTGTGAACAGTCTCATTTAAACACTTAAACTGAGAAAGGAGACACCTTTTGTCAATTACTTCTTTGGGCGTGCATCACTTGTGCTGATTTAAGCACGCATTAATCAACAAAAAAGTTCTTTAAGAAACTCACCGTCAAGAATATGGAGTTGGAGTGTTGAACTGAGAACTTTTACCTTTACAAATCATGTGAATCTAACTTTAACAATTCGAAAAAGCTCGGTCTTGCTTCAAAAACATACTAACTACTGAAATTTTTGTAATTTTGAAAATATTGCAGCACATACAGGATCATGGGCTGAAGCTTACCCTGAGATTATCACATGTGCAAATATGTTCTGGTGGCCTGCTGCAAGTAGTCCAGCTCTCGCAGCTGAACCAGGCACTGGTCAACTGAACCCCTTGAGTCCCAAGACCTATGAAGTAGCCAAGAGTGTCATCCGCGATACTATCGCCATGTTTCCAGATTCGCTCTTTCACGGAGGAGCAGATGAGATCAATGCAGCATGTTGGAATACTGATCCATCAATCCAAAAGTTTGTCGCTAGCAATGGAACTCTCAGTCAGCTACTCGAAATGTTTATCAATAATACCTTACCTGAAATCCTTTCACTCAACCGTACGGTGGTCTACTGGGAGGATGTTATATTGAGTGCTAATGTGAAAGTGAATCCATCTCTGCTTTCTCCAGAGAATGTTATTATGCAAACTTGGAATAATGGACCAAACAATACTAAGCAGCTTGTCACTTCTGGCTACCGTGTCATTGTGTCATCTGCAGATTACTATTACTTGGATTGTGGGCATGGGAGCTTCGTTGGAAATGACAGCCGCTATGACCAGCCACCAGGTACTGACCAAGGCAATGGTGGATCCTGGTGCGGACCTTTCAAGACCTGGGAAACCATTTACAACTATGATATAACCTATGGCCTAACTGATGAGGAGGCTCAATTGGTAATTGGAGGGGAAGTAGCATTATGGTCCGAACAAGCTGATTCAACTGTTATGGATTCAAGAATCTGGCCAAGAGCATCAGCAATGGCAGAAACATTGTGGTCAGGGAATCGCGATGAAACAGGAATGAAGAGATATGCAGAGGCTACTGATCGACTGAATGAATGGAGGTACAGAATGGTTGCCAGGGGAATAGGTGCTGAACCGATTCAGCCACTTTGGTGTGTCAAAAACCCAGGCATGTGTAACACAGTTCATCCATTTACTAGCTGATTGTTCATTCGTGTGTACTGGTCCCTTTTCAGTTTGCTTTCTCATTTCCTCTCAATTTTATTCATAACTGAAAAGGGGGTCAATTAATTATTTGTATTATCTTCTAATTCATTGTCAGTTTCTTATCGTAATGTTACCTTCTGTTAACGTTACCACATTACTGAGATTTTACTAAGCAAATGAATTTGGGAATTTTCAATATTGCTGTTTTTCCAATCTCTACTTGCTGAGGACGCTACTTTGTGAAACTAGTTGCAGCAAACTCTGTGCAGAACGCACTTCATGTGATGAGGATAAAAGGTGGAGAATGCAAATGCTTAGATTATGAAATATCAAAAAAATAGTTGCATATAATCAAAATAAATAAATGTACTGTCCTATATAAAGAATTACACACTTTTATTTAAAGGTTAACGCAAAATTCAGATCATTAAATTAGTAAAAATATTGTACACTTAGGCCTCATTTATTTTTTTTAAGATTAAGACGTCTGAATCTGAATATCATGACGTGTATTAAGATTAAGACATTTGAATCTGAATACACATCTGAATATATGAAGATGTGTATTAAGATTTGAATAGAAATAATTAAGACTGTTTGATTTTTAACATCTGAATGTATAAAATATTATTTGAAAATTAATAAATATAAAATTCAAATGAAATAACTAATCTTATATTCTATCAATAAAATATATAGCTTTTTAAAATATGATAGTTGTTGGTGGTGATGGCTAACGGGTGAATGCCGACTGGAGGTGGTGGTTGGTGGTAGTTTTGGTTGATGATGGTGGTTCATACTAGTAGCTAGTGGTGATCGGTAGTGGTTGCGATTATGATTGAGGATGGTGGTGGTGGTTGGTGATAGTTAATAATGGCGGGTAGTGGTAGTAGTTGTGACTGAGGAAGATGGTGGATGGATAGTAGTAGGTTATAATGATAGGGAGTGCCGACTGTGATTGTTGATAGTGATGGGTGGTCAGTTGTGGTTGTTGATGGTGATTGTGGTTGTTGATGGTGATGGGGTGATCAGTTATGATAGTTGAGGTGGATGAATGTTAATTGTGGGTGAGAATGATGGTGGTCGGAGTGGTGGGGATAGTGGGTGATGATGGTCAATAATGGTGGCGGCTATTATTGAGTATGATGGTGGCGTAGTGGTAGTGGAGGTGGTGGTGGGGGTAGTGGTGATGGTTGAGTATGGTGGTGGCGGCGGCATGGTGGTAGTTCATAATGATAGGAGATGGCGGTAATTAATAATGAATATGTAGCATCTTAATGAGATTAAGTCTCTGTTATAGATCTTAATCATATAGACTTATTCAGACTCATTAAGTCGTTGTGAAGTAAAAAAACAAACACACTTAATAATTAAGATCTGAATAATTAAGATTTAAACTTTAAAAATAAACGCACTTAATATCTGAGATCTGAATAATTAAGATACAGACCTCCGTTAAGTTCAAACAAACGAGGCCTTAGTGACATATGAATTCAAGAAACTTCATTTATGTGACACCTTGATGTTTCAATGACTTTGCCCCCAGAGTAGGATTACTTGCAAAACTCTGGTAACACATATAAATGATGCAGCTGGAAAATGTTTTCTTATACAATTTAACCTAATAAAAAAAGAAGTAACGAATCAAGTGTTTGACACTCAAGCTAGTAAAGTAAATGTTACGTTTGGTCATCTCCAATCCTCCCCCATTTCTTCTTAACGGGGGCATTTTTTTCATAATGGAGCTCCAATACTCTCCATTTTTGTCCTTAAAATGGGAATGAATAGTGTTACTCCAAATATTAAGTGACACTATTCATTTCCTCTATTACTATTCATACTTATTTTATTATTATTTTTATTATTTAACTCTTTTAATTATCTATTTATATATACCTAATTATGTTTATGTAATGTCTTTATAATATTAATTTTACATCTTAACTTGACGTATAATTTTGATAAATTAATTTTCGTGCATTTATTTTTTTTTTATGTAAAATTGTAAGTTAAATTTATTATAAGTTATAATTGTAAAAAAAAAAAATATAATCATCTCAAAAAGTGAATGGTGCAAATATAAAATATTAGATATGCTAAAATTGAAAGGTGCGAGTATAAAATATTAGATGTTGCTAAAATTGAAAATACAATAAAATTGAAAATACATTAAATTAAAATATACAAAAATTGAACTACGGTAAATAGCATAATAACTTAGTAGGGAGGTATGTCGTTTCAAGATACACCAAACTTAGTATACATTATTCGTTGTTAAACTTGTCACATAAAATTTACGACGAGTCTCGACAATAGAATCCACATCCATCATTAAAACTTTATTTTCTTCTTTCATTTCTTTTAGTCTTAGTTTTTCTTTTTGAACAGTCAAAACTTTTTTTTTGCCTCGGTTGCATTATTCATCGCCTTAACAATCCTATTATTTTCTGATTGGATTATCTCCATATAATATTTAATATGAATTTTACCATAATGTAATATGTATTGAATTATCTTGTATCTCAATGATTTCACTTTTATTTGAATTATCCATTAATATATATAATCCATAATTTTTGCTTACAAAGTATATTATTTAAAAATTTATGGTATAAAATAATTTTATATTAAATTATATGTGATGAATAAGTAAGAAAGAAAAAAAAATAAATTTTCTTTAATAGAAATAAGAAAATAAAATTTAAATAAAAGATAATAATATAATATTAAAGAGAAAGATGAATATAAAACTGAATATTCTTTTTTGGAATAAAAAAGAGAATAATAGTTAGAGTAACTTTACTGCATTTTGGAGGAGAAAATGGAATCGAGGGCCGTAGAGGTCTTAGAAACAATATTCAGTCCTCCTAATGCAAATTTTATTATTCTAAAAAGTTACCAATGACTTATCTTAACATTCAAGCAAAATCTTATCATCTCTACTTCTTCCAAGTGGCCTGTTCAGATTAAGAGCCCGTTTGGATGAGTTTGTTGTAAATGATTTTTAAGCAAAAATTCATAAGTTAGGATAGTTTTTGGCTTATTTTTGTCATTTTAACTTAAAAACAACTGCTTAAAAACACTTTTTTACTTTATCCAAACACTACAAAATGGTTTAAAAACTATTTTGACTTAAAAGCACTTAAAATAAGCCAATTCAAACAGACTCTAATTTTACTTATATAGTCCTGCTTGATTCTAGACCGTGTCATTGAAACTGCCGATTGCAGCTTAATTATTGTAACTACCATGCCCGACTAGGACATAGATAAAATCGGAATTTAGAATCAGTAAGTTCAAAATGAGTGTGATATTATATATGAATACATAGTTGGGCCTAAATGTAATGGATTATGTTAAACATACAAAACCCGGTTACCATTGATCCTATTTGAACTAGGGTGTATTCTTTTGCTTTAGAAGAGCCATTATATATGTTGAATGGATAGCAGTTCCTTGCCTCAATCTCCATTTCACCAAACTTTGACTTTTCCCAGAAAACTGTAATAGCATCAAAATACCAATCAATGCGTTACATTACTATTTCTTGCACTCAATCACTTAAATCAAACATTTCTTTCATTTTTATAAATTTCTTGTGCTAATGAGCTTTCTTAAACCTCATCTATAAAACCAGACTCACAACAAAGAGTCTCATCAGCAACAAAATTCAACACCAAATCTGAAGTCTTTTGTGGTGCAGGAATTAACCATGAGGAGGTCTTCAAGCCAAGCAAAAGCAGCACAACCATTGATCATGGCTCTAATTACTTTTATGCTGCTAATTATCTTACTTGCACCAGCTTCAGAAAGTGCTATGAGTTGTGGCACAGTGATTAGCACAATTAAGCCTTGCTTAAGCTATTTACAAGGCAGTGGTGGGAAGCCACCACAACCATGTTGTACTGCTTGTCAATCTCTTGCATCTGCAACTTCAACTACACCAGATAGACAGGCTGCTTGCACTTGTCTCAAGAATGCAGCTCAGAAAATCAACGTTAATGCTCAACTAGCAAAGGATCTTCCTCAGAGTTGTGGAATCTCCTTGTCCTTCCCTATCTCAACCAGTGTTGACTGCACCAAGTACTGTTACTCTTCCCTTTCCCTTCCCTGCTCTCCCCACCCCCACAAAAAATATAAAAAAAATTACTCAAAATATTTTGTCTAAATATTTATCATTTAGAAAATCAAGAAAACATTATATTTTTTGCTAATTACACTATTATTACATCAAGAAGATATATAGTCTTTAATTACTTGTTTAAGAAAACAGAAGGTAATTTAGTCAAATAGACCTTTTAACTAATGGTATTAAATAATTTTTTTAATGGGTGTACGGTGATTTAGTCAAAAAGACCTTATAATTAATGTATCAGATAATTTTGTTAATGGATGTACCGAAACTTTAATTAAACGACTAAGTTTTGGTATTTTTGGAGCAATATTTGGTTCATGGACATGCTCTAAAAAGGTGAATTTCTTGGCAATATCATCTACAGAGTTGATTTCTCCCCTATCCCTAAACAGATGTATATCTGATAAATTTCTACAACGTTACTACTTTGCAGGATCAGTTGAAGTGTTTTAAGGATGATGATTCTGCTTGAACGTATTTCTTTGGCATGAGGGAGGCTATATATATAAGAAATAATTTGTTGGGGTGTAACTGTGTCTTTTTCTGGTTTGGTATACTAGAGACATTGTTTTCAGAGTTTTTGCTCTTCTGTTTTGCATGTAATAAATTGTGCTTTCTCTGATGAAGAAAAAATACAATGAGTAAACGACCTGAGTTTATGTTATAATGTACATGCTGTATGTTCTGAGAATTTAATTTATCAAAGTTTGGTTTCCTTTTTCTAATTTTTTTGGTTGTTCTTTGTGATTAGTGGTGTTTATTAATGCATGATTAGCCTAATTAATATATGCTGGTCTAACATTCGTTTAATTTCGCAAGTGTAATTCACGATGCCTGCTCAATTGCTTTATCCCACAAAATTAAGGCCACAAGATTTAGAGCTTCAAATTTTATGTTTTCCTACTTTAATTGAGACTATTGAATGTAGTTCAGGGTTCATGTCAATCAACTATTAGCACTCTCCCCTTTTATATATCCTTCTAGGTCAAAACTAGTCAAGTGGAAGCTGCCAAATGTATGACATGATCCAAGCTAAAGCTAAAACATTCCGTTTCATTTCCTTATTTGGCTCATCCAATATTGTGTGCATTTGAGATACAGATAACTATGAGCCGCATTAAATTTTTTGGCAAACTCGATCGCCAACAAACTCAACATAGCACCATCCGCACCTGCACCGGAATATCATACGCAAGTTGCTAGCCATGCTATTTCATGATATTTGTATAATATGTAGTATTCGTGTCGACTTGTGCGCATCTCTACTATTTCTGTCACCTCCATCCTACCATGTGTTGCTTTACCCGCCATCACCTATTTTTTTTAATTTTTTTAATCTCTAATGAATTTTGAACCTCATCGGATATAATTTTCACCTACTTCTTCCATACCCTAGGGTGCATTTCATTCTCATCTTCTCTATTTGTCTTAGCCTATTTGATCGTTATCAATCAACAACTTTTATTTGTCTTCATGTCCCCTCAAAACTTGTATATATAAAACCATAAACCATGTGGAAAGAAACAAAACTCAAAATCTCAATCCTTTAACAATATTACATATACTTCACCATGAAGCCTATATATAGTTTTCTTTCAACAATAATTCTGGTACTGATTATGTTCTTGCTTTTCCCAATTACTTCAAATGGTGAAACAAGAATTCAGTGCAGCAACGTAGTAGGTGCAGTTAGACCTTGCGTGGTGTTCTTTAGGGGAGGGAGTGGGGTAACTGGTATGCCTCCAGCTGCTTGCTGTGCTGGAGTTTCAACTCTGTCAAAAATGGCCGCGGCTAATAAGAACAGGCAAGCTGTTTGCAGATGTGTTCAGTCAGCAATTAAAAATCTTAGAGCTACAGATGCTACAGTTAAAGCACTTCCTCGCAGATGTGGAGTCACTTTGCCCTTCACTTTCTCTCCAAACGTTAAGTGTCCTGGTATGTACGTATATCACCTGGTTTGGTTCTACTTTTACGAGTTTAACTTCTATGAGCTGACGGCGTAAATAAGTTTTACACTAGCTATCAAAATAACTTTTATGCATGATTACAGATAATCTTTTATAAAAATTAAAGTGGATTAATAGCCTGAAAAATAAAGCAGAACACTTATATTACGGTCGCGAATCCAGAAATTTATCCAAGGGTGTTCAAACTTGAAAGAATTGAAAAATATTCTCCGACAAAGGGTATTCAATATATGTCATATACCTTTAAAATCAAATATTTTATCTATATATACAGTGTAAATTTTCGACAAAGGGTGGTCAATTGATCATCCTTGTGATAGTGTAGCTTTGCCCATGATACTAAATACAGATGTAGTATGTAGTCAACGTGTTCAAATGAACCTATTACTTTTAATATGCCATGCACATGTTTAGAAGATCATTAAAATTTCAATAAATATTGTGGAACCATAATCTCAAAAGTGTATTGCGTTCAATGATAAGAACCAAAAATTTAAACTCGTCAAATTTAAATCCTAGATTTTTCCCTGCGTGGTGCCGGAAAAAAATTTACATATGTAAAATTTAATTCCTTTAACCTTGTATGTGGTGATCATCATAACATATATGTTCAAATAACTAGCTTGACCACGTTTAACAAGACAAAGGTGAATCATCTTTTTTCCTTTCCCGTCAAGTTGGAACAAATATAACAACAAGCCAAGAAAGTAAAGCTTTTTTACTCTTAATGAGTTGCAATTGAATTGATTTTTACTTATTACTATATTTACTGTTTGATAAACTATCGTGTTATGTTTGTTCTTTTGACAGGATAAAATGAGCTTAATTTGGACAAGTCTGGAGGATGTAAATCATAAAGATGATGCGCTGGACTGACTATAATATTCCATACATTTGTGGTTTTTTCCTTTTTATTTTGTCTTGTGTACGTATTTTAATTTGTTTTCCTTTTCCTGTTTCTTGTGTGAGCGTTTTTGTAGTTGTACGTAGTAATCTGCAATGGCCTCCTTTCTCCTTCTTCCTCATCATTTCCGCGCATCATGGGGTCTCGAAGACTGAATTTAGCTGCCAATCCTAGTCAGCAAACTGAAAAATTTTCTCAAGAACATGGAGAGCGGGGACTCTTAGAAATTTCATGCAACAACATGAAACACTGGATATGTTGTTGTTGTAAGAAATTTCATTCAAAATTTTTCAGTTTATGCAAAATGCTGGCGAATGCGTAGCAAGAGATCTTATGTAGTGTAGTTAATTAGAGTCGTCAGGAAGAGGAAAAAAACTAAAGATATAAATTCATTTTCCATAAAAGAATGTCCTTCTGAAAAAAATTTAGTGTTTGCAATAAGTGAAAAATATCTTTCGAATAAAAATATATGATAGTAATATTAATAATCGGAGAGTGTTTGATAAAATTTTTGAGTGTATCTAAGTGTTCGTTGGAGCAGTAATATATATAATATAATTTCCAAATAGACGTATATTGTTCTAATTTATAGCAGGTTCGCACATTAATTAACACGTAACTTTTTTGAATCCTCTACTAAACACTCTTTTCTTGCGGAGAATAAACAACGGACCGCCTTCCCCATTTGCGTATCTACTTACACGTCGAAATGAAATTAAAGATGTAACCTTCTTGGATATGTAAATGTAGGAAAATAATCCAAAGTTGAAACTGACCTCACATACAAAAAAAACAATATGCCACCTTATTCCTGGTTTTTCTCATCCATTTTCCATCATATACAACATAAAGCACATCAAAAAAGTAACCGAAACAAATAAGTATTTCTTTTCCAGATATGTTCTGTCTACACACTCAACATCGTCATATTTTGTCTTCACCATATAAATCCATCTGATCAAGAAAGTCATCTGAACCTCAGTAATCGTCACTATGAAAACATTTACTCTTCTTTGTGCAGTTGTGGTTCTATTTTTCTTCATCAGATGCTGATATTCAATGCAATAATATAGCTGAACCTATATATGAAACCTTGCATAGATCAGTGGTACGTTGACTACTGGCTACAAGAGAACCGGGGTGTCTCCAAACAAAGGCGGAGTCAGAATTTAAAGTTTATGGATTCAGGGTTCTAATTATTTTAAGTTATTGGGTTTTAAATTAATAATTGTACATATTCAAATGGATTTTTTAAGACACATACATAGATTGGACCAAAGCGACTGGGTTCGGCCGAACCCGTACTCAATGGACTAGCTCCGCCATGCCTCCAGATGGTTGTTGCATGCACCGAAATGTCGAGCCCTAATTCAACCATCGCAAAAAAACAATGATGATACGAAAGCTTGATAGAATTTAAGAGTCCACCAAATTATATAGAGAAACAAGTTTTCTATTAGTTCCCACAGAACACACACACAACATTAAGTAAATGACACAGAGAAGTTTTACGTGGAAAACTCCCAGCTCACGGGATTAAAAACCACGACCTACCCTTGTAGGATTTCAACTTCACTACTGAGCAAACTTTAGATTACAACCTATTGTAACCTAGGAATTAACATCTTAATCCCTTACCAACCTGTAACAACTCTTTTACAAGCCACTTTGTAATAACTCTATTACAAAGACTTTACAACTCAACTAACTCTAGCCAAGACACAAACACAAGGGTTTATGATTTACAAAAGTTTCCTACACAATGTTTCTAACTAAACTAAATAGGAATTACAAGTAGAGAAATTTAACAAAGGTACATCACAACTAAGGACATGTAATAACTCAATACAGGGAACTGGTACGTTGTTATGTTGTTCTTTGTTCTTGATACTCTTGAGAATCGCTTGTCAGATGATTAATCACTATAGAGAGTGCGTGAATCGATTCTTTAATGTTCAAGTGATGTTATGTTTTTGGTTTAATGTTAATATAACATTGGTGACATCACTTGAATGATGCAAGCATGTTTGGTACAAAATCATTCCCAGTGAAGTTGACTGCTGCACTGTTGCGTGTGCAAGCAGCAACTTTACAGCTGTTGGAGAGTTGACTGGTACGATCACCAGGGGAACTGATGTATCAGTTCCCCTTGTTGATTCTTTGACTTCTGAAGAGTTGATTTACGTCTCCAACTTAAGTCTTGTTATTTCCACATACATGAGGATGTGTATCAGGTTCCTTATCTAGTTCTTTGTCATTAAATTTGTTAGATCATCAAAACATAACAAGGTACATATAACCTATCAATTTTCCCTTTTTTGATGATGACAAACTTATAATTGAAGTTCCTCCTAAGAACCAGAATGACATACACAAATCCTGTATTTACCTTGAATTTCCCCCTGAATCTGTTCCCCCTCCAATTATTCTTCCCCCTTTTGACATCATAAAAAGAGCAGCAACAAGCACGAAAGAAGTCTAGCTTGGTTAACTCATGACACATGTGTGCACACAGACATGATTAAAAACAGAACATAAGAGCAAGGCATACACAGCAAAAGGAGAACACTTTCATTAACATTTGGATATTAAGCAGGGAGCAGTTTCATTGTTGCCAACACATCCACAAAATAAAAACAGAAAAAACAGAAGTACCAGTCATAAACATCATCACGACTTAAAACAAGGGACATACATTAAGACTTGACACTGGAATGGGAACACTTTCTAGGGAGCACTGGAAGGGGAAGGCTTAGAGGAAGAGGCAAGGGTTTGGAGAACGATGTCCATTCGAGCGTTCGGTTGGCATATGCTCATTGAGTAGTTTCTCCTTCAGGTCCTCAACCTGTTTCCTGAAGTAGGCATTTTCCTTGGTCAGACGGGCAACCTCTGAGATTTGAGAGCTGCTGGAACCAGGTGCCTCCTAAAGCTGACTTAGTTGACCCTCAAGAATGGCATTCGTTGCCTTCAGCTTCCTAATCTCATCAGTGGCACTGTTTTGAGCATTGATCAACTGGGAGATAGTAGAAGTGCTGCCAACCCCTCCAACTTTATCAATGCACTCACATTCCTCGAGGGTGGTCTTGGAGAAGGTTTGCTTACGAGTACCTACTTTAGCTTTTCCCAAAGGGACTTTGAAGAACTAAAACACCTTAGTAAGAAGGAACCCATAAGGCAGCCCATGATTACCATCTTTAAACTCTGTCACCTTCTGCATGTGTTCTATTATAATGCGAGGCAGATTGATTATTGTGTAGCCATCCAGTGCTTCCATGAGAACCAGGTCTTCTCGAGATGTAATGGACCTTCTCTCGGCACGAGGGAGCAAAACATTGTTCACCAATTCAAACAATAATTGGTACACTAGAATGTGGGCCTTCTTGTGCACCTGTTCCCCTCGATGAACTGCCTTATCCTTCAAGATAGCATTTCTCAAGTTCGAAGAGCAGGATCCCTTAACAGAAGACAATCGCTCAGCAGGCACACCTAGAATAGATATCAGCACATCATAGTCCATCATAAAATCAACACCATTCACCATCATACAAATATGATAATCCTCAACTGTGAAGAAGTCCGCATAAAAACTGAGCACTTCTTCTTCATACACTTTGAGGTTGTCACCTGTGAACAAGTGCGTACACTGTTGAAATTCACAGATCTCAACCAATTGGCGCATGCCAACGATATCCAGAATATCAGGGGCAAATGTACGGCCCCACAATACCTTTTGATTTTTCAACTTTTCCTTGCCAACATCCTGGGTATAATCAACCTTGGCCTTTTCAGAAGAACCAGGTTCCTCACCAACATCACCCTTCCTTTTCACTGATTTGCGAGCACTCTTTCCTTTCCCAGCAGATTTCTCAGACATAGTCTTCTCAGACACCTTTCAACAGATTCTTCCATCACTTTTTCTCTAGATTCCTCCACTTACTTTTCACCAGAGTTGTCACCTTCAACTTTGTTCAGACTCTTCGCACTCACAGAGGATCCCTTTTTTGACTTGTAGATAGTATGCTTCTGTGAGAACTTGCGAGTCAAGGAACCAGGTTCCTCGTCCACTTCATCATCCACAGTAACAACAGGCACTACTTTCTCATACACAACCTTCCCATCTTTCACTAACTTTCTCCTCTTTTGTTGTTCTTGGCTTTTCTTAATAACAACCTTAAGAGCTTCCTTCTTTTGCAACCTAGTGGTTGGTCGTTACGAGTTGGCTCTTGAGTAGCAACATGTTTACTCCTTGCCCTGATAAAGCTAGCAATCGCCACATTATCATAATTTTCTTCACTGTCCCCATTTTCTTCCTCAGATAAAGATCTCATCTCAGGCACAACCATAGATAAAGGCTCGGCGTAGAAGTGAGGAGATGGAGCAGGATCAGTACTTACATGGGGTTCTTGAGAGGACCCAAGGGTTGGCTCCGTTGTGGAGGGAACAGGTCCCTCAATAGGTGCCCCAGTAGTACTGTACGATGCTGATGGTTCAACAGGCACAAGTTCCCTATTCTCCACCAGTGTCCTATTTTCTTCCCCCCTGAGACTCAGACACACCCTCACCATCCTCAATAACAATACCCTCAACAGCGATTGGCAACATATTTTCTATGGCCGTTTTTTCCTATAACCCCATGGAAAACCAAGTAGAAGAATGAGTATTACCTGTAGACTCAAGACTAGGGGCTGACATTGTTGATTCAGCATGGACAGGACCAACAACTTGGTCTTTGTCAGTGCCTTCTTCCATTGGTAGACTAGAAATTTCTTGATTTTCTTCTTCTTCTTCGACTGTATCCGTTTCAACTATTTTTTTCGGCAAGGCAGAAGGAGAAGTCGTAGCCACAAACTTCTTGAGAGTCAAAGTTTTGCGACTCCGATGAGAACCAGTACTCAATTGGGTAGGAGAGGAAACAGAGGGTGACGGTGAATTTGTCTTAAGGTTTGGACTGGTTGGAGTAGAGAGTGTGGGTTCTATGATCGACGTTTCAACATGTGAGGCCTCAGTGGGGTGACACTTGGGATATTTTATGTTTCATGGTGTACAGACATGGTGGGATCCAGTGAGTTGAAGAAGAGAGAGTTTTGGTTTAAAGAGAGAAAAAGGGAAATTTTGGATTTTTGATGTGAACAGTGGTGGAAGTGATGGTGAAAGGATGTATTTAAGAGGGACAAGGGACCGATTAAGAAAAGGCGGAAATTTGGTTAGTTGGGTCGCTTCCTAACAGGTGAGACGCTTGGGTTCAAAAATTGGGAAAGAAAAGAAACTGACAGTGATGATGTGGCACCGTTTCAACCGTTTAAAAATAGTGCATGAGAGTACAGAGAAACTACTAACCTGTGTCGAGGGAACTAGGTTCCTGACCGATTTTGCAAATGTAAGCTTCATCCTTTGACCAACGTGCAATGCATTAGCTGTTTATTTGCTCTGTAATCATCATGTTTGTCTACCTGTAACGGTATAGAAATGATCAGAAAATTCTTTTTAGCTAATTTACCTGTACATTTCTTTCACAGCTAATAATTGAGGGGCCAGGTTTTCAACTTAGTTTTATCAATCCTAGTGCCAATCGATTTCGTTCAAAGTGCTCTCTACTCAGTACTTTGGTGAATATGTCTGCAATTTGATCTTCTGTGCTGCAAAATTTCATACAAATGAGCCCTTTTTCAATATTGTCTCTGAGAAAGTGGTGACGCACATCGATGTTCTTTGTTCTCTTATGTTGAACTGGATTCTTGGCCATGTTGAGTGCACTGGTATTGTCACACAGTAGGGACACATAATCAGAGAACACCCCAAAGTCTTCCAGCTGCTGCTTAATCCATAGTAGTTGAGCATAACAAGAAGCAGCTGCTATATAATCGGCTTCTGCAGTTGAGAGGGCCACGGAGTTTTGTTTTCTTGTATCCCATGAAATTAGACATGAACCTAGAAAATGTGCCATTCCAGAAGTGCTTTTACTGTCCACCATATACCCTGCATAATCAGCATCAACATACCCAACTAAGTCAAAGTTGTCTTTGAGGGGATAGTAGAGAACCAGGTCCTGTGTTCCTTTGAGATATCTCAAGATTTTCTTGACTGCCTTCAGATGAGATTCCTTTATATTGATTAAACCTGGAACAAAACCCACACTAAAGATAATATTTGGTCTGCTTGTTGTGAGATACAGGAGTGGCCCTATGATACCTCTATACATGGTATGATTCACAGAGGAACTAGGTTCATCCATGTCTAGACGAGTGGTTGTGGCAATGTAAGTGTCAATTATTTTTTATGCATCCTTGTCAAATCTCTTTAGCAGCTCCTTAATATACTTCTGCTGACTTATCAATGCCCCCTTGTGAGATTGCTTCACTTGTAACCCCAAGAAAAAATTCAATTCTCCCATCATGCTCATTTCAAACTCACTTCCCATGAGTTTTGCAAATTCCTCACACAGAGAGTCAATTGTTGCTCCAAAAATGATATCAACAACATAGAGATGAGCAGGTTCCTCCCTTGTTTCTTCAGAAAAAGAGTGTTGTCAATTTTTCCTCCGTAAAGCCATTTCGTAGAAGAAATTTTGACAAGATCTCATACCAAGCGCGAGGAGCCTGCTTTAGCCCATACCAGGCCTTGTCAAGTTTAAAAACATGCTCAAGATGCTCATGATTCTCAAATCCAGGAGGTTGCTTGACGAAGACTTCTTCTTTTAGAAAATCATTCAGAAATGCACTTTTGACATCCATTTGGAACAATGTGAATTCCATATGTGATGCAAAGGCAATAAGAATTCTGATAGCCTCCATTCGAGCGACTGGAGTAAAATTTTCATCATAGTCGATCCCTTCTTCCTGATTGTAGCCTTGAACTACTAGCCTTGCCTTGTTTCTTGTAGTATTTCCAAACTCATCAAGTTTGTTCCTGAATACCCACCTGGTTCCTATAACAATTTTATCTGCAGGTCGTGGAACCAGGCGCCATACCTTGTTTCTCTCAAATTGATGAAGCTCTTCTTGCATGGTTGTGATCCAGTCTGCATCTTTTAATGCTTCTTTGATATTTTTGGGCTCGATTTGAGAGATAAAGGCTGAGAAGGCAAGTGAGTTTCTAGCCTTTGATCTAGTTTGAATTCCTGAATCAAGAGGAGTGTTTATGTTTTCAAGAGGGTGTGAACCTTTGTGCTTCCAATTTGGTACACGAATATCATTGATAGATGATCTAGGTATATCTGACTGTGGTTCTTGGCCACTTCTCATCTCAGCATGTTTGGTGCCTTGGACAACATCGACAACTCTATTCTCAGCTTCAGTTGTCGTGATTATGGGACCAGATTCCTCTCCATCAGTTGGAGATATAGTTGCACCATCTTCATTGGATTCCTTGACGTGACTCATTATGTCATCCTTTCCATTTTCCATGTCAATGACTTCACCAGGTACAGATGAATGTTCTTTGTCTTGATCATTCTTATCATGCAAGTCCTTATCACAAGAGTGGTGAGATTCATCAAAGATCACATGTATGTTTTCCTCAACACATTGAGTTTTTTTTGTATGCTTTGTAGGATTTGCTTTGTGATGAATATCCCAGAAAGATTCCTTCATCACTTTTGGCATCAAATTTTCCAAGTGCTTCTTTGCAATTGTTGAGAACAAAACATTTACAGCCAAAAGTCCTCAAATGTGTCAGCTTGGGCTTCCTCCCGTTCAGCAGTTCATATGGTGTTTTGTTCAGAAGGGACCTGATCATGCACCAGTTTATTAAGTAGCATGTAGTGTTGATTGCTTCTGCCCAGAAACCTTTTGCAATACCACTGTCAATCAGCATTGTTCTTGCCATGTCTTCAAGAGTCCTATTCTTCCTCTCCACAACACCATTTTGTTGTGGTGTTCTTGGAGCTGAAAAGTTGTGAGTGATGCCATTTTCAACACAGAATTCGTAGAATTTGGCATTATCAAATTATGTCCCATGGTCAGACCTGATATATACTACATTATTACCCATCATCACCTGGATCTTCTTGAAAAATGCAACAAATACTTGGAAGGTTTCATCCTTGGTTCTGAGAAACAAAGTCCAGGTGAATCTGGAATAGTTGTCCATTATAACGAAGATGTACCTTTTTCCTCCTCTGCTTGGTACCCTCATTGGTCCACATAGATCCATATGGAGAAGATCAAGTGGCTTTGAGGTACTAACTTCCTTTTTGTACTTGAAAGAGGATCTGGCATGCTTTCCTTTTGCACATGCATCACACACCTTATGATCCTTGAAGCTTGACTTGGGCAGACGACGAATCAGGTCCTTTTTGACCAATTTGTTCAGCAACGTGAAACTTGCATGACCCAGCCTTCTGTGCCATAATTCAGCATCATCATCAACAACACTTAGACAGCTGAGATCACCACTCAGAATGGACTCAAAATCACCAACTTAGATATTTTTGTATTTTTTCTCCACTAACACCACTTCACCAATCGCAAGATTTGTCACTGTGCGTATCTTTGACACAAGTTCCACTTTGTTTCCCTTATCACAGATTTGGGAGACACTCAAAAAGTTGTACTTCAATCCGTAGACATAGTACACAATTTCAATAGAGTGAGAGAGTGACTTCCCAATCCTTACAACTCCTAGAATGTATCCTTTTTTGCCAATTCCAAAGGATACACTCCTCCTTACAGGGCCTTCAGTGAAAAGAGATCGATTATACTTCTAGTCATATGCTTTGAGCAACCATTATCCATGTACCATTGTTGGCTTCTCCACTTCACTACTCTCTGCACAAGGAAATTAAGGGTTAGATTTAGAAACCCAAACAAGTTTGGGTCCCTTGTAATGAGGAAAGGGATGTTGAGATTTATTTTGGTCCAAACAGGCATCATGCGTCTTTTATATGAGGGACCAGTTTCTCTAGAAGTAGTTACCTTCTTAGCAAAAACTTTGTTATTCTGTTGAGATTGAAACTTGACATTACATATTACTTTAAAGTGCCCAGTGTTACCACAGTGAGTGCAGCCAATTTTCAGGTACAGTAACGTACTTTCTATGAGGGTTGTAGGGAGTTTTCCTTTGGAACCCGATTCCATGTCTGTTTCCCTCATTGTTTGTGGACATGGCAGTGATAGCATTAGAGGACCAGGTCCCCTTGAGTGATTTTTCAAGATATCTTTTGATTATACCTAGTTCTTTATGAAGTTGTTTGTTCTTCTCAAGTTCAACACATAGACTAGATTTCACTGATTTTATCTCATCTTCAAGACTAAGATGTATTTCATCCGCAACTTCTTTTCCCTTTTGAAGAATCTCATGCCTACCTTCTCCTTTTAGTTCCTCAATTGTATCATTTAGATCTACAACTACTACTAATAGGTCATCTCTCTCATGCTCTATGTTAGCAACCTTTTCGGTTAAGACTTTATTTTCCTTTTCAACACACTCAATGGTCTTCTTTAAATCGACCACAACTACCACTAGATCATCTCTCTCATGTTCTAAGCTAGCAATCTTTTCAGTTAAAGCTTCTTTCTCCTTCTTAACACACTCAATGTTCTCTTTTAGATCGACCATAACAACCACTAGATCATCTCTCTCATGTTCTATGTTTGCAATATTTTCAGTTAAAACATCCTTTTCTTTCTTCAGACTCTCAATGTTTTTTTTTATATCTACCACAATGACTACTAGGTCATATCTCGACTATTCTGCTTCTCCTAGTTCCATAGTCAATACATTTTTATCATTTATAAGACTGTGATAAACATCAATTAAAAAATTTTCCAAAGACATAAGTTTTTTAGGAGAATAAGACTTCAGATGTCTTTGAACATCTAGAAAATCTACGTCATCATCATCGTCATCATCTTCATCATCATCAGACTGTACCATCAAGGCAAAGATGGAGTCATACTCAGTTGCTTCACTTTACACTTCCATCATGGAGTTGTTACCTTGATCATCATCTTCTTCAGATTCCCTGGAAAAGTCTCCCCATACAGCAAGAGCTTGTTTCACAATATTGTCAGCGACATTTTTCCTCTTGAAGCGTTTGTCAGGAATCGGGTTCCTCTTAGCTGCTTTGTCTGTGTTGTGTTTGTATTGATCTTGCTTGAGGAGAGGATAATACTTGATGAAATATCCTGTCTTACCACACTTATGACAAAGGTCATAATTCTTTGGCTTGCTAGAACTGCCCTTTTTTGGAATGCCTCCATTTCTACGAACCATTTTCTGGAATCTTTTTGTCAGATAAGTGATGCGAGGCTAGAATTCATAGTTTAACATGTTATATGCCTTACATGTTATGTGCGTTAATGATAAAACACACATTTTATGTGCTTAATGGAGTTTATTTCATGTGTAGGTGAATTGGAAATGGAAACCGAGCTAAATGGATGCAAATACGTCGAAAATACGCTTAAGAGGCAAAGAGGGAACACCCTGGCCTTATCCAAGCGTTTGGACCCTAAAGCCAGGAAGCCCCTGGNTTAATGATAAAAATACACTTTTTATGTGCTTAATGGAGTTTATTTCATGTGTAGGTGAATTGGAAATGGAAACCGAGCTAAATGGATGCAAATACGTCGAAAATACGCTTAAGAGGCAAAGAGGGAACACCCTGGCCTTATCCAAGCGTTTGGACCCTAAAGCCAGGAAGCCCCTGGCGTTAGGGGGGCCTTAGAGCCCAAACGCCAGGTCAGTCCTGGCCTTAGAGGGGTGTTTGAGCCCAAACGCCCGGGTCCCTAGTTCCGGTCAATTTTGAGTTTTGACGAGTTTAAGTGTTTCCCGATTGGAATAAAAGTCTCCTACACGTTTAGGGTTTGTCCTAAAAATATAAATAGACCCCAAAAACACAACTTAGAGGGGATTCGAAGAGACGGACGGCAAGACATCAATTTGTACAGATTTTCTTCCTTACTTTGTAGTTTCATTATGCAAGTTATTTTAGAGTTGATTATTTTGAACATGTTTAGCTAACTTCTTTAATCTAGGGTTTTGGTAGAACCCGTTGGAGGATGAACTTATTGTGTTATTAATAGAGTTCCGATGGGTTGATTAATCTCTATTTGTTCAACTACGTTCTTGTTGTAGTTAATTGAATGGCCATCAATTAGCTGTGCCTATTTATTATGTATCTACTTGAGAGAGAGTGCATATTTAGGTAGTTGTTTGAACAACATCACTCCCGGAGTATAGATGAAAGTCATAACCGAGGGTTTAGAGGTTGGATTAGAGATAACGATACCTCGGGTGCAATCTAAAGTGAACTGTAATGCAATCTAGCTAGCGTAACTTGAGAGAGTGCGTCTAGTAAATTATCATAATTACTTGAGAGAGATTTATGGTAGATAGAGTGTTCATGATTGATAAAGACAACTAATCAAGCTATATAAAGTATCCGAGAAGTAAATTCACCGACGGCAGAAACCTTAACCTTAGATCTTTATTACAATTGTTTACACCTTAGCGTAGTTAATCTTTAATTTTAATCTTTAGTGTTAGTAATTTAAATAACATCAAGTGACAGTTGAGTATTCTAACAGCTTGCTTGATACGTAAATTCCCTGTGGGATCGACTCTGGGAATAATACCCCGGATTATATTTGCAACGCTCGCTTAGTCTTTTATTAGACATAGTTGAGCGTGATCAATAAGCCATATCAGCATCCTCACCACCTGAATCATTGATGTCTGTCTTGAGGACCGGGTTCTTCTCCTTTTGGATCTCTCTTCTCTCATTGTCCTTCTTCTTCATTATTTTATAGGTTTTTAGATTGCCAACAAGTTCATCGATGGTTAGCTTATGCAGGTCCTTTGCCTCTATCATAGCATTCACTTTGCTTTCCCAGGAACTGGGCGAAACACTGAGTATTTTCCTGACCAGTTTGTTTCTTGGAATGATTTCTCCCAAGGAGTGAAGCTCATTGATGATAGAGGTGAACCGAGTATGCATGTTCTGGATGGATTCATCATCTTTCATCCTGAAAAGCTCACATTTTGTGGTAAGCATGTCAATCTTTGATTGTTTAACTTGTGTTGTCCCTTCATGAGCTGTTTGGAGAGCTTCCCAGATCTCCTTAGCAGATTGGCATGCTGAAATCCTGTTGTATTCATCAGGACCAATACCACACACAAGAAGTTTATTTGCACGGATTTTTTTATGGCCTTGCGATCAACATCATTGAATTCCTTTCTTGTTTTGGGGACTATTACAACTAGTTCGCTACTGGTTTTTGTAGGGACGAAGGGTCCATCGCAGATGACGTCGCAGAGCTCTGAGTCATCAGCCATGATGAAGTCGTGCATCCTAGTCTTCCACCATCCATAGTATTGGCCATTGAATCTTGGTTGCCTGTAGGTAGATTGACCTTCTTCAAAGTTTGGTTGAGCAGCCATGAGGATCCTTTCTAGGTGTTAGCCTGATAGAAAGAACATGCTCTGATACTAATTGATAGAATTTAAGGGTCCACCAAACTAAATAGAGAAACATGTTCTCTATTAGTTCCTACAGAACACACACACAAAACAGTAAGTAAATGACACAGAGAAGTTTTATGTGAAAAACTCCCAACTCACGGGATTAAAAACCACGACCTATCCTTGTAGGATTTCAACTTCACTACTGAACAAACTTTAGATTACAACCTATTGTAACCTAAGAATTAACCTCTCAATCCCTCACTAACTTGTAACAACTCTATTACAAGTCACTTTGTAATAACTCTAATACAAAGACTTTACAACTCGACTAACTCTATCCAAGACACAACCACAAGGGTTTATGATTTATAAAGGTTTCCTACACAATGCTTCTAACTAAGCTAAGTAGGACTTACAAGTAGAGAACTTTAACAAAGGTACAACACAACTGCGGACATGTAATAACTCAATACAGGGAACTGGTCCGTTGCTATGTTGTTCTTTGTTCTTGATGCTCTTGAAAATCGTTTGCCAGATGATTAATCACTGTAGAGAGTGCTTGAATCGATTCTTCAATATTCAAGTGATGTTTTGTCTTTGGTTTAATGTTAATATAACATTGGTGAATGATGCAAGCATGTTTGGTACAGAATCATTACCAATGAAGTTGACAGCTGCACTGTTTGCACTGTTACGTGTGCATGCAACAACTTTACATCTGTTGGAGAGTTGACTGGTACGATCATCAGGGGAACTGATGTCCATATGTTCCCCTTGTTGATTGTTTGACTTCTGAAGAGTTGATTTACGTTTCCAACTTAAATCTTGTTATTTCCACATATGTGAGGATGTGTATCAGATTCTTTATCTAGCTCTTTGTCATTAAGTTTGTTAGATCATCAAAACATAATAAGGTAGATAAATCCTATCAAAGTTCTTTGTAAACGTGTGAAGTCTATAATCAAAAATGTTAAATAAACGATATAGTAACCCAATCACTTCCTGGCCGCTGTCAAGTCACCTTGTCGCGCCCTTCCCTTTCTCCTCTAAAGTCAAGTGTTCCAAGTAAGTTCAAGTCTTAGTTAGATAGAAAGAAATCATATAGTAACACTTCTATAAATTTTAAATTTTTGAAATTAAGATGTTGCAATAGTTATCAAACAATTTGGTGAATAGATGTTTCTCGTGAATTAGGAATATACACATTTTATTACTCCGATCACTCTGTTTCAACTTAGATAAAATATTTTTCTTTTTAGTTTGTTCCAAAATAAATGATATATTTTTAAATATAGAAATAATTCAACTTTAAACTCTTTATTTTACTCATTTTACCCTTAATGAAAAGTTTTTATAACCACACAAATGTTATGGCCCCACAAAACTTTTACCCATTAAGCTTTTAAGACCACAAGTTTCAAAAGTCTTCTTATTTTTTCTTAAACTACGTACCGAGTTAAACTACCTCATCTAAATTGAAACAAAAGGAGTAACTATTAGGTAGAAAAGGCATTACACACTAGTTATATTTAACTTTAAGTAATTAGTTGATAAATTGACTAAAATTTAAAGTTATTTACCATTTTAGATGATTGCTCATATCAAAATTTATAACAGGATATGATGAACCTTGGATTGATCCGGAGGACTTGAATGAGAAAGACGTAGTGTTGCCAACTGCTACGACTGGAACTATTTTTATGTTTTTGTAGGAAAGATAAGTACTACTAATTATATGGTAGTGACAAATAGAGTTTAGTATAAAGCTTGATTTGTGTAGGACACATATACCTAAACGACCATTCTCAAAAGTAGAAAACACGTAAGGGGAAAGAACATAGTAATATATTAAGCTCCCAAAAACATGCAATAATTCGCTAGGACTATGTATTCCTTGACTGGAAATATGTACTCCTCGTAGAACATGCAATGACCTTTTCTTTTTCTTTTTTTTCTCGTAACCTTTGTGTTTTTAGCTATCAGGAAAAAATAATTTTGGAATTGTTTCATTGCCTCTTAAGATAAGATTACACCGTAGTAGCTTCTTCTTTTTTCTGTTTCTTATTTTTATTTTTTTTTAAAATTTTGGAGGAGGAAAAAGGAGGATCACCCGGTGAGGGAGTCGATGGTTTATGAATCAAAGTCTACATCTTCTTTCTCTTTTCCAAGTTTCTCCTACGAAATCTAAATTTAAACATTCAAGGACATCAAACCAGGATTTTGCTTAAAATAACTACATTCTACTTCGGCCGTTCGCTTTTACTTGTCCGTTATATTAAAATTATATTTTTATTATTACATGTAAATTTTAGCAAATCAAAAGAAAGACAACTTTTTTTCTTTCCCAAATCATTTCTCAGTACTTTTTAAAACGATATCATTATTATGGGTAAAATTGTGAAATATATACTTCATTTATTTTTTCTTATAGAAATTGCAAAAACAAAAGTGAACAACTAAAAATGAATGGGGGAAGAAATAAGTCTAGGAACAACAATTCCTTTAAAAGCCAATAAAAAAAGTTCACTGCAGGGGCGGATTTAGGGGGCGGAAGGGTTCAACCGAATCTCCTTCGCCGAAAAATTATGTTGTATTTGTAAGGAAAAATATATTTTTTATCTTTATATATTAAGTTTTGAATCCCCTTGACAAAGTCCAAAAGTATAGCTTAGTGGTCAGAGTGGTTCAAAATTTGTATAAGGTCATAAGTTCAATTCATACTTGTTATAATTTTTTTTAACTTTTTTTTTTTGAACCCCTTCGCGGATATCGTGCATCCGCCACGTTCATTGGTATCTCATTCATCGTAGTCTAATTAATGTAGTTCAGTAAATGTGCAGTAATAAGTAAACAACTGAGGTTAAGTCTCAGAAGCTGTAAAAAATAGATATTCTAAAAAGGAAAGTAATACTCCTTTGCAAAACAAGAGAATTCACTGACATAGACATGACACAAAGAGCTTTCCTGAGACAGAAAGGAATAACAGTGACAATATGTTAATCATGATTGAAGCATCTTTCAATGCATCTCCACTAGGAATCTCCTTTATATATATATATGCTACCCACTATATTATGAAGATTCTCACTCTAAAAGCTATTAACCTTTTCAAGAAAACACTAATATGAAAAGTAAAAACTCAAACATATGAATCTCCAACATTATTAATGACAGGAGCAAACAAAGAGCTACAATGTTACATATAAAAGGGGGATTATTCCTTTTGTTTCTAAGAAACTTCACCCCTCCATTCTGTCCCAAACAACATTTTTATGTAGAGACTGGAGGCCTAAAAAGAAAGGTGAAAAACCTTTTCATACAAAGACCAAAGATGATACACATTTTGCTGCACTAACTTAGTCCCTAAAAAACAAAAGTTTTACAAAGAGTAAAACAATGAACATACAAAGGACTCAATGTCTACATTGCCAATTTTACTAACATTAAAAGAGGGGGAAAAAAATTAAGTAAAAACACTTAGAATCTTGGTCATGGACAATTAGGATTTCTACCAGGTCCACCATAGTAAAAGTAGTTCCCCCAGTCATTATTTTTTCCTAGTTGAACATCATAGCAATTGTTATCCTCAGTATAAATCCCAAGATCTTGAGGAGCTCTCAAATTATTTGAACCATCAACTACTTGTATATTCCTGAAATAGCTTGATTTCCCAAAGCCTTCATCAGGGAAATGGCCACTCCCCATTTGAGTTGTGGTGTGAAGTCCATCTGATTCTGAATTCACCACTTCCCCACCCCATTCAATCATTGAAGCACTGTCTGTTAAATATGAAAATAAAAAGCCTGGCCAATATCCCAGTACATAGTCATTCCCAAATTGCATCCACCAGTGTCCCTCTTTTGGGTCCTATAAGTTAAGCCAAATCAAACTTAAAAGTATTTTCAAGATAAATAACAAAAGTTAAAGAACAGTTTTTTATTAAAGGACGGTTCGGTGCACTAAACTCCAGCTATGCGTGGGGTATAGAGAATGGTTGGACCACTAAGGTCTATTATATGCAGTCTTACCATGCATTTCTGCAAGAGGCTGTTTTTACGGCTTGAACCAGCGACCTCTTGGTGAGGTGACACTAACTTTACCGCAAGGCTCCCCTTTGAAGAACAATTTTTTATGAAAAAGAAAAAGAAGAGCATGGACTCAACAGCAAATGTCAGAGATTCTCTCTGCCTTCTCATAAGTTAATTAATCAATTATGCATTCACATGCAAATAATGGACACCTCAATAAAATATGCAGTGGAACATACAAGGGTGTATTTTCCAATACAATATGAGGTATAATTGTTGACAAGAATTAAGTATAATGAAAAGGGTCAATCCAAGATATGTGAATCCCTTAAAATAAATTACCTTCCAGACAAGAATGCTTATATCATATTGTGAACTATGATAGCTGGAAAGAGGGGAAATGGTGGCCCCCATTGCTATTTCATTATTGATTTGAATAAATCCGGAGCATAGCAGGTTGTAGCAGCCTGTAGCTTGATAAGCATCACTCTGTACAAAAAATAATTTTTCACAATTTTCAATTTTCAAACATGAACTTTATATAGCACATATTCTTTGATTTTAGCAATTTTATGTATGTATGCTAGCTGTATTTAGGAAAAAATATTTCACTTACAGTCCAGTAGGTAAAAAGTCTTGTGTTGTTATCTCCATACAAATCTGGGCTAACCTGTTTTTATCCCCAAAAGGACAAGACAAGTAAAAAAGAAGAAGTCACAAGACAACCAAATACAAACATATAATATGACAATAATAGCAGTCTCTAATAGTAGTTCAAACAAGCAAATAACTTGAATTTGTGATCTAAAAAAGATAAGTAACAGTACCTGCCATCCAGCTTCAATGCTATTAAGATCTGAATCAAAAGAACCTCCAAGAATCCAAAGCTGAGACAAGCTAAACTCATTGGGTTGCTGAATTTTAGGTTCCCAAACATTTATGGTTGCTTTTGCACCATAATATTTGTCTCCTTCAACATAGGCTATTGCATGCTAAAATAACTCCAAAAAAACAGAAACAAACAAAACCATTAATTCAATGAAACTTATGATTTTCCTTCTATACAAATCTGAACAATTTGATGTACCTGATGACCAGTTTGGCTAACTAGGCCAGGTCTACCAGACTCTGGTTTAGGAATAGTAGAATGTTTTTTCTTCCTACCATAGTTTTTCATTGAACTTGCTCTCAAAATATCATCTTTTTTGGTTCTTCTAATTGGAATTGTTCCTTCTGGACATTTTCCATTCAAATGCCATAGTTGAGTAATTGAGTTTGACCCTTCATTCTTGGTTTTTGCTGTAGACAATTTTCCATCACGAAATAGCCCTTCTGGATGATAATTTGGAATCATCTATAACCCAAAAAATCAACTTTTTTTCCCACCAAATAATTAATTCAAAGAAAAAATGGTTCTTTTTATTGGGAAGAAACTAACCTGTACAGTGTGATTCTTGAGCAAAGGATGATCAAAAGCTGGTTGGTGAGACATATGAACACAATCAATAATATCACCATCTGGGCTCTGTTATTTTTCCCAAAAGAAACCATTAATACAAAAAGACACACACAAAAAAAGGAGCATAAAAAGGGTATAAAGGTTTAACCTTTATGGATTTGATTGCAGGTTTGTTTAAGCGATTCAAGTGCTTTTGAACCTCAAACTTTTGGGCAGAAAGAGACATGCCCTGTTTAGCTTCAGCTTCAGCAGCATCACAACATAGTGACACCATAAACAGCAAAAACAAGCAAAAGAGCACTTGCCTATTCATCTTCATCTTCACATTGTAAAAGCACACCTTAGCCATGAACAGAAAAAAAATTCCAAACTTTTTGGTGTTACTTAAGTGAAGTGGGGTTTCTTGAATTCTTCAACCATGAATGAATATTTGGAGATAAACTTAAAAATTTGTAAAAAGGAAGCAGCTTTTGCTATGTGGGTCAGAAAAAAAAAACAAGAAAATGTGCCGACGCTCGTGAAGAGTGGAGGGTAAAATGGGGAATATTCCAAGGAGGAGGAGAAGGAGAAAAGAATGGTAATGGATGAAATTGGAATGTGGAGAGTATGGGGTATACGAGTTGTGGAGTCTGTTTCTTTGCTACTTTCTGTGACACATAACAGCTGCTATTCTTTGTCCTTTTTCTTGTACTGTTTATGTGTGAGAGTGTGGACCTGTGATGTGATTTTACTCCTCTTCCCGCATTATAAAAGGGGGGAAATAACAGAAGATTTTTTTTTGGGTTTCTCCCTCGGTATTCGGTTCTCGCGCCCGACTATATTCGGACTCGTGCCACGTAGGACCTTATATGGGGGAAGTGCTTCCTACCAAAATTTTTTTCATACTCAGGGCTCGAACCTGAGACCTCTGGTTATGGGAAGAGCAGTCACATTCACTGCACCACATCTTTTGATGGTAGAAATAACAGTAGATTGTATTGCTTTCCCTTCTTTTTAAAAAAAAAATAAAATAAAGGAAAAATGATACTCCCTCCGATTCATAATAAGTAACCAATTTTCTTTTTAATTTTGATCCAAAATAAGTGTCTAGTTATGTAATCAAGAAAGAATTCAATTTATTTTTACAAAATAACTCCTATCTACATATCCCTAAAAAGTTTTCTTACTCCTCACATTAAATGTTTAATTAGGAGTAGTATAGTCATAGTAGGTAATTTTGTATAGAATTTAGTATTTTCTTAATGGGCGTGCTAAAAGAAATATGTCACTTATTTTGAACCGGAGGGAGTATTGTATAGCCGTTCTTAAAATATTAGCCGAAAAAATATATTTTTTGTATATATATACATTCTGTATTTTATAAACAAACAATTATATAAATTTTATATATATTTTGAATACCGAATGTAAATTGTTTCTGGCACAGGCTAAAAATTAAAAAAGCCCTAAAAAATCAATTAGACGGAAAATTAGAAGCATGGGATAACTAATACTACTTTCTATTTTTTCATCCCATTTAATGTGACATTTTTGGACTTTACACTAATAAGTTTAAGTCTCTAAAACAAAGGAAGATTTTTATATGAAGTGTAATTCTCCTAACTACCAACAATTAAATGCGTATGAGTTCAATATGCAATTTCATCTTTGTCTTTATTAATAATAAATTATAATTTATATTAAGTGGTGCTGTAACAAGTTAAATCTACAAGAGTAAATAAAGAAATGTTAAATTTGAATAGGTTTAATTTTAATAGTAAAGTATTAATCTTTTTGAAGGTGTATTTTATGACACACTTTCTATTTTCTTATTGATTTTCACATACACGGTTGCTTCATGTGAATAAGCAGTGAATTTGATGTATATAATTGGCCAGTTATTCTAATGCGTACTCTCTCATAAAAGATGACTTAGTTTGGTTAACATTTTACTATAGTTAATCAAAGTTGTAAGGTAAATTTGACTATTACTCTCTATCCAAAATAATTGATTTTTTGCCCTTTTTTTGGGTCCATAATAAGTGATTTTTTCAGATTTTAAGAAAAAATTAATTTTTTTTTTTTTACATTGTCCTTGAAATAAATAGTGTTGGAGTATGTGTTAGGAGTATTTATGTGAAGAAATAGTAAAGATTAATATGATCAATTTCAATGCTAATTAATTTTAAAAAGTGAATTTCTTAATCTGCATAAAAACAGCTAAAATTTACTTATTTTGGACCGGAGAAAGTATTTTTTTTTTGAAGAATATCGGCACGTGGTATCCATCCATTTCACGCAGAGCTCTCTGTATATGATAAGGGCGCAAGACGATTTGCCAATTAAGGAAGTGAATAAACCAAAAATGCAACGTGGCAAAAATTGAACAATTTTGTAGAGTGCATGGGCAAAATTTAGACCTTTTCCCAAGTTTAATAAGTCTTGATTTATAAATTATTGATTTTGTTGCGGAATATCGTGGATTAACTAACACACAATTACATACAAAGCAAATAGAGAAGAAAAATCAACACAAGGATTTTACGAGGTTCGGCTAAGCCTAATCCTCGGGACAAAACTAGAGAGAGTTTTCCACTATGAATGAGAAAAAAACACAGTACAATCTATAGGTTCCCCAACTACAATCCCTATATATAGATCCTAAAAGGTCTCAAACATATAAGAGAAAGGTTTCCCAATTTGACAAGGACTATAGGTTTTCCTTTCCCAAATCTATTAGGTCAATGAGTTTTCCTAAACCTATAGGGATTATAGTTTTCCTAAGAATACAAGGAAATAATTCAAGCCACAAAATAACAAATCTTCCCCTTGGCTTGAATTCTCTTCATCAACAGGAACAACGTCTCTCTACCTTTCTCTCAACCCTCGCAAGGGCTCTATTGAGTACTGCACACACCAATCAAATCTAGGTAATGCCTAAACTTGTTGGTTGGGACTGCCTTCGTCATCATATCAGCTGGATTATCATGTGTAGACACTTTCTCCACATTGACAACCCCTTTTGATATAATGTCTCGAATAAAGTGATATCTGACTTCAATATGCTTCGTCCGCTCATGAAACATCTGATTCTTAGTAAGATGAATGGTACTCTGACTGTCACAAAAAACTTGTGTCTTTTTCTGAGCTAGTCACATATCACTTACCAAGCCTTGTAGCCAAATAGCCTCTTTAACTGCTTCCGTAATTGCCATATACTCAGCTTCTGTGGTAGACAAAGCAACGACAGACTACAAAGTCGCCTTCCAACTGATGACACTACCAGAAAGAGTAAAAACATAATATGCCAGAGATCTTCTCTTATCTAAGTCCCCTGCATAATCTGAATCGACATAGCCAACTAAGGATCACTCAACTTGTCTTTGTAAAAAGTCAAGTCTACATCTGCAGTACCCTTCAAGTATCTCAAGATCCACTTCACCGCCTGACAATGTTCTTTACTAGGACACGCCATGTATCTACTCACAACACTAACAACATGTGAAGTATCAGGGCGAGTGCAAACCATAGCATACATAATGCTACCTACAACACTCGAATATGAAACACTAGACATCTGCTCCATCTCCTCATCTATTTTTGGTGACATGTCTGCAGACAACTTGAAATGGGAAGCAAAAGGAGCAGACACAGATTTAGCACCTGTCATATTAAATCTCTTGAGGACCTTCTCAATATCGGACCGCTGGGACAGCATCAGCTTTCCAACTCTTCTATCTCGAGTAATCTCCATCCCTAATATCTTCTTTGCAGCACCTAAATCCTCCATCTCAAACTCCTCACCTAGTTGCTTTTTCAATCGGGTAATATGTGACATGCTTTTAGCAGCAATAAGCATGTCATCGACATGTAACAACAAATATACACTAGAATCGTCTTCAAGCCTTTTGTAATACACACAATTATCATATGCACTTCAAGAAAATGCATTTTGAATCATGAATGTATCAAATATTTTATACCACTGCCTAGGCGACTGTTTTAGACTATATAAAGATTTTTTAAGCAAGCAAACAAGATTTTTCTTATCCTGAGTAATGAATTCCTCGGGTTGACTTATATAAATTTGCTCATCCAACTCACCATACAAGAATGTAATTTTCACATCTGACTGCTCTAGTTCTAAGTCATGAAGAGCCACCAAAGCCAGTAAGACCCTGATCGAGCTATGCTTTACCACTGGAGAGAACACTTCATTGTAATCTATCCCCTCCCTCTGTGTTAAACCTTTAGCTACTAATCTTTCCTTGTACCTTGATGCTTCAACCTTGGATTACCCTCTTTTCTTTAGAAAATCTATTTGCAGCCTAGTACCTTTTGTCCCTTTGGCAATGGAACAAGCTTCCATGTCTGATTCTTATGAAGAGACTCAATCTCTACACTCATAGCACCGACCCACTGATCTGCTTTTGGACTAGAAATAAATTCTTTATAGCTATTAGGCTCAAGCACATCAATGGTCTCTGCAACAGACAAAGAAAACTCCACAAAATTTGCATATCCAAGAAAATTACCATCAGCTACGTATGCAAACCTTTGTGGTGGATTGATCACTCTCTTCTCTCTGCCTGTTGCAATGCTATAGGGTTGTTGCGCAGGTGCATCAATATTATCATCTTGATCAATATTTTACACCTCTTCCACTTCCTCTACTTTAGAACTACTGGGATGAGCTAGTGGAGATCCAATTTCTAGCTCTATGTGGTCACTGACACCACGATCTATTTCTGCTATTGCCTTCTCCCTCTGACTGTCCAGTGAGGCAGATTCATTGAATGTTACATCCCTACTGATAATTAGCCCTTGTGTCTTTTGATCTATGCACCACAACCTACAACCTTTCACTCCAGTTGCATACCCTAGAAATATGGACTTCTTTACCCTCGGCTCAAGTTTTTCATCCCTCACATAAGCATAAACAGGAAAACCAAATATCCTTAAATTTGAATAATCAGCAGACGAACTGGACCATACCTCATAAAGAGTTTTGAACTCAATAAATGTGAATGGAGATGTGTTGACCAAAAAATAAGCTGTATTGATTGCTTCAGCCCAAATATCTTTGCTAACACATGAGTGTGAAAGCATGCTTCGTGCCCTATCACAAAGCGTTCTGTTCATACGTTCTGCAACACCATTTTGTTATGGTGACATAAGTGATGTGTCTCACTATGCCCTCTCTGCTGCACAAATTATCGAACTCAGAATTACAAAATTCCAAACCATTGTCAGTTCGAAGACACTTAATTTTTCTTTTCGTCTGCCTCTCAACCATTGTCTTCCATTTAACAAATGTCGGAAATGCCTCATCTTTTGTTTTTAAAAAATACACCCACACCATCCTTGAGTAATCATCAATCAAAGTCACAAAATACCTAGCATCATTCTTGGAGGGAACTCTGTTTGGACCCCACAGGTCAGAGTGTATATAATCTAACTTGTCTCTGGTCTTGTGCTCGGCCTTCTTGCTGAACTTTTCCCTTGTCTGTTTACGAAACACACAATGCTCACAAAAATTCAAAACTTAATTTTTGTACCCATTCAGCAAATTATGCTTACTTAACAAAGACAATCCATTATCACTCATATGGACAAGTCGCAAGTGCCACAACTGAGACTAGTTCAGATCACATTTCCAGAAGCTACAACAGCTTCCCATTCAACTACACTAGCCTGAAGATGATACAATTTAGAATGTAGTTTACCCTTCATAAGTACCATGGAGCCTTTACACACCTTAAGTATTCCATTCTCGGATTTAAATTTATACCCTTGATCATCTAAAGTCGAAAGAGAAATCAAATTTCTCTTTATCCTAGGAACATGTCAACACTCAATGTTTCTGATAATTTTGTCGAACATTCTCAATTTAATGTTACCAACCCCCTCAACTGGTAATGGATTATCATCTCCCATATAGACAGTCTCACTCATTTTCTTGTAAGTTGCAAACCAATTCTTATGTGGACACATGTGGAAAGTAACACCAGAATCAAGAACCCAAGAATTCTGCCCATGACTAGAACTCACATCATAGACTTCCCCTACATAGTCACTATCATCAGAATTATTGCCAGTGTTAACAATATTTGCCGAATTATCTATTTTCTGCTTCCCTCTTTTCTCCTTCAGCTTAGGACAATCTCTCTTGTAATGACCTTGCTCCCCGCACTCATAACCATGTTGCTTCCTTGCTCTAGACTTTGATCTGCGCTTGATTTTTTCCTGTTAAAGTCCTTTTGTTGTGTTCTTCCTCTAATCACAAGACCCTCGCCCTCAATTCTGCTATTTGAAAAGCTCTTTTTCAACTCTTTAGATTTTAGTACATTACTTACATCTTCCAGTGAAAATGTTGTCTTTCCCATATAGCAGCGTATCGGCAAAAGTATCATAAGACAGTGGTAAAGAACATAACACAATCAAGGCCTGACCCTCACTCTCAATTTTGATATCCACATTCTTCAGGTCCATTATAATTGAATTAAAATCATCAATATGAGTTCTATCAGGTGTACCTTCATTCATACGGAGATTGTATAACCTCCTTTTCAAGTAGAGACAGTTTGTTAGCGATTTCTTAGAATACATATCTTCCAGCTTCTTCTATGTCATTGCTGCAGAAGTTCCTTCAACAATTTCCCGAAGAACACTATTTGTAACGCTCATGAAGATCGCACTCAAAGCCCTCTCCTTCAGGTCTACCTTCTTTGTCTCTTTCATCTCTTCAGGAAAATCCTCTTCAATTGCATTCCATAATCCTTGTAACACCAGGGACGATTTCATCCTAATCTTCCATCTTAACCCTAGATTATATGTAGAAACCCAAACCTTGCTCTGATACCAATTGTTGCGGAATATCGTGGGTTAACTAGCACACAATCACAAACAAATCAAATAGAGAAGAAAAATCAACACAAGGATTTTACGAGGTTCGGCTAAGCCTAATCTGAACGACACGGCCGGTCATTTCACGTTCTAGCACCTCGTGCCCCTAAATGAGACTTCCCGTAGTTTTTTTACTGATTTGTGACTTGCGGGGATGGGTGGCTCGAGGTTTTGAGGAGTTTGGAGTGGTATAGGAACGTTTCGTTCCTTAAGGTTGGCCTTTAAGGCCAAGTTTGACTTCGGTCAACATTTTCAGTAAGTGACCTTGAGATCAAGATTCGAAGGTTCCGATAGGTTCGTATGATGATTTCGGACTTGGGCGTGTGTTCGGAGTGGGTTTTAGATGACCCATGGGCGTTTCGGTGCCTAATAGTGAATTAATGTTTCCTTAAGTTAAACTTGAGGTTTGGAACGTGTTTTTGTGTTATCGAGATCCAAACAGAATTCCGAGATCGGGAATAGTTCCGTTATGTCATTTATGACTTGCTCGCAAAATTTGGTGTCATTCCGAGTAGTATAGATGGTTCGGCGTATTGAAAGCGAATTCAAGAACTTGAAGTTCTATGTTTTCATCCAATAGACTTTGGGGTATGATTTTTAGATTTGGCGTTGTTTCAAAGGCTCGAGCGAGTCTGTATTATGATTTGGGACTTGTTGGCATATTTGGACGGGGTCTCGGGTGGGCCCAGATGCTATTCGGGCATCGAGCGAGGCAAAAACAAGCCTTATATGACTGCTGGTACCAGATCTGGTGCGACCGCACCTGCGGAGGGCAAGTCGCAGGTGCGAGACCGCTTCTGCGGTCCCAGCCTCCCAGGTGAGACTCCTGAGGGAGCTGCCCATTTCCGCAGATGCGGACTCCTTTTCGCAGAAACGGAGCCGCAGGTGCGGACTCCGCTTCGCAGGTGCGAAGCCAGGCCCCCTTCCCCTTCTCCGCAGATGCGAGACTGCAGGTGCGGTCCTAGAGCCGCAGGTGCGAAAAGCCTGTAGGCATTGAATTTCGTTTTAAATACGGGACTTAGCCATGTTTGAACACCATTCTTCATCTTTTGGCGATTTTGAGAGCATGCAAGGAAGGTATTCGACCTAGCTACTGTAAGGTAAGTAATTCCTACTATAAATTTAGCTTATACTTGAATTCTTAGGTAGATTAACACATCAAATTATTGAAAATCATGGGTTTAGAGTAAAACCTAGGTTTTTTACAAAAATACGAAATTACCAAGAAATTTGTTAAGGAATCATACAAAAACTATATAATATTGATACTTAAGCAATGGGTGATAGTTTCCTTCAAAAGATTTCGGAATCCGAGCATGTGGGCCCCGAGGTGTATTTTAGGATTTTCCCAATTTAGGTTGAAATGATCATTTAAGTAGGAGATTAAAGACTTTGGAGTATAAACTGATTTGTTTATGAAATAATTGACTAGTTCTGAGTCCTTGGGCGATGAATTTGGAGTTTCGGGCGCATTCTTGACCCAGGAAGTAGACTTGACGCGAGGTAAGTCTCCTTTCTAACCTTGTAAGAGGAAATTTTCCCCATATGTGAAATAAATGATTATGTGTTATTGTTTGTGGGGGACAACGTACGTGCGAGGTGACGAGAGCCTGTGCGTAGTGACTATTATTGTTATGTACGGGTAGTTAGGCCCACACCATGCCATGTGAATTTCATTAACTTGAGTTATATGCTTATAACTTCATTGTGTGCAACTTCGTTTCAAGAAAAACCGAGAATTTGGTGTTTTAAACGAATTGTTATTTGGAAAGGATTTAAGAAAGGTGTTGCGTGTGCATGCGACCGCTTCGCAATTTATATCCTGTGAGCGGACTGATTCTTTCTCCCTACTCTCATGGGAGCGGTCCGTACACCACAGCAAGTTAATAGATACATCTATGGTTTGCGTCGTTCGACCCTTCGACAGTGCACAATTATTATTGTTATGTTGGCCCAGGCCGGATGTCCTTACTCCATTATGCGCATGCTATTTGCCTGATGTTTTATGACTGTTGAGCTGTGAAATATCCTGGAAGAACAAATTGAAAACTTGTAATTTGGTGCTTCACCACGTATTTGGATTTTTATTACGATTCGATATTTATTTCCTTACTATCCATGCTTACATGTTGTCCTCTTTTAAAGTATCACCTAAATATATACTGTTTGGACCCTAGTAAGTGTCAAGTCGACCTCTTGTCACTACTTCTTCGAGATTAGGCGGGATACTTACTGGGTACATATTGTTTATGTACTCATGCTACGTTCTGTACTTAATTGTTCAGGTTCAGAGGCAGGTGCATCTGGGTACCACTCCGGAGCTCGTTCCTGATTTATACATGGTCGAAGCTTCACGGTGAGCTGCTTCTCTTGGCGACTCCCAGCAACTCTTTGGAGATATTCTTTTGCCATTTCTGTCTATACTTACTTAGACAGTAGGGCAAACTTTTATTCCTTTGATATTATTCTACTAGATGCCTGTAGACTTGTGACACTAGTTCCTGGCACACACGCTAATAGACTTTATTTTTGGGATGTAATCGTTAATTATGACTTCATGATTATTTATTTTGCATAAAGTTGCCTAAGTTATCTGTTTCTACTTAATGTCTCAAAACTAAGTTAAGCAAGTGTTGAAAATATTTTTTGTAAACTACATGAAACTCACTAGTAGATAATGGTTGGCTTGCCTGACTGCGGTGTTGAGCGCCATCGCGATCTGGGTTAGGATTCAGGTCGTGACAACATGGTATCAAAGCTCTAGGTTCACGTAGGTCTCACAAGTTACGGGCAGACCCAATAGAGTCTCGTGGATCGGTACGAAGACGTCTGTATTTATCTTCGGGAGGCTATAAGGTGTTAGGAAATATTTCTTTATTCATCTTCTATCGTGCAGTTGATGGTATACTAAATCTCACTCTTCTATTCTCTCACAGATGGTGAGGACACATGAAACCGACGTTCCAGACCCGGGAGGGGCCGCTACCCCCGTTATCCGAGGTCGTGGCAGAGGCCAGGAGAGGGCACTGGCCCGAGGTAGGGGATGAGGGTGTCCCAGGACTGTACCAGTTATACCCCCAGCGGATCCAGTAGAGGATCCCATCACTGAGGAGCAGGGCGAGGTGCCCGCAGCAGATCCTGCCCCTTTGGACTTTATGACAGCGCCAAGATTTCAGGAGGTCATGGGCCGTATGATGCGGTTCATGGACACCATGACTCAGGCTGGTGTATTTCCAGCAGATCCGGCCATTTCTCAGGCGGGAGAGGGAGCACAGACCCCTACTGCACAAGCCGCCAGTCATGCAACAACAATATATCAGACCCCGGGTACAGCTAGTAGCAGCAGCAACACCTGAGCCCAGATCAGCTGCGGACGGCGATCTGCATAAGTTATTAGACAAATGGACCAGACGTCACCCTCCTATCTACGGAGGCCACTGTTATGAGGACGCACATGACTTTATTGATAGGTGCAGGGACAGACTACACAAAATGAGGATACTGGAGTCTCATGGAGTTTACTTCAGTAATTTTCAGCTAGATGGCAGGGCCCGTAGATGGTGGCAGTCCTATATTCTTGGCAGACTGGCAGATTCCCCTCCCATCACTTGGGAGCAGTTCACTCGGCTATTCTTGGACCGGTATATTCCACCCTTTGAGAGGGAAGATGTGCGGTATCAGTTTGAGCAGCTGAAGCAGGGTCAGATGTCAGTGACCGACTACGAGGATAGGTTTTCTGAGCTGTCTCGTCATGCACTCATGATACTTCCTACTGACACAGAGAGAGTGCGGAGATTTGTAGCTGAGTTGCATCCAGGTATTAGGGCCAACATGGCTCGAGAGGTGGAGATGGGGACTCCTTATCAGCTTGTGGTAGAGATTTCTCGCAGGATCGAGGGTTATCAGTCGAGGAGCGGAGAGTAGAGGCAGCAGGATAAGAGGGCTAGATTTTCTGGGGATTTCTGAGGTGCTCCAGCTAGGGGCAGAGGTCAGTTTGGTAGGGGCCATCCCAGTAGGCCCCCATATTCAGCACCCCCACCACCTCCACGAGGTGTTCCACTGAGGCCTTATTTCAGCGCCATGCCGGAGAGTTCTTACCGCCCGCTAGCTATTCAGGGTTCCTCCGGTGGATATTCTGGTCATCAGGTTTCTTCCAGCCCTTACTTCAGTGCGATGCCCAAGAGTTCACATTGCCCTCCCACTATTGTTATAAGTTTGGGGATCCAAGTCACATGAAGAGGCATTGTCCCAGGCTTCGGGGCAAGGTAGTGCAGCAGGGTCACCAGCCTATGAGATCAGCACCAGCAGTTCGGCCACCCAGAGGTGGAGGACAGGCTGGTAGGGGTCGTCCTAGAGGTGGAGGCCAGGCAGGGGGAGCCCAGTCAGCTCCAATTTATTCCGGTGGAGTTCAGTCATCCGGCGCTTCAGCCATATTCTATGCTATTCCGGTCAGATCAGATGTCGTGATCACAGGTATTATTTCAGTATGCGGTAGAGATGCATCGGTATTATTCGATCCAGGGTCCACTTATTCATATGTATCAGCCTTATTTTCTCATTCCCTGGACATTCCTTATGAGTCCTTGGTACTCCTGTTTATGTGTCCACTCTCGTGGGCGATTTTGTGGTTGTGGACCAGATTTATCGGTCTTGTGTGGTTATATTATGTGGGTTCGAGATCAGAACGGACCTCATGTTGCTTGATATGGTTGATTTTGAGGTCATCCTGGGCATGGATTGGTTGTCTCCCTATCATGCCATTCTAGATTGCCGTGCCAAGGCTGTTGCTCTAGCCATGCCAGAATTGTCATTATTGGAGTGGAAAGGCTCCTCAGTTAGTGCCGCTAGTCGGGTTATTTCTTTCCTGAAGGCTCGACACATGGCCGAGAAAGGTTGTTTGGTTTATCTTGCGTATGTGCGGGACACCACCACCGAGTCTCCGACGATTGATTCAGTGCCAGTAGTTCGAGAGTTTGATGATGTATTCCCTTCAGACCTTCCAAGCATGCCACCGGATCGTGACATTGATTTTTGCATTGACTTAGATCCAGGCACCGAGCCTATATCTATTCCCCCGTACCGTATGGATCCGAAGGAATTGAGGGAATTGAAAGAACAACTTGAGGAGTTGTTGGCTAAGGGTATTATCATACCGAGTGTATCGCCTTGGGGTGCTCCAGTGTTATTTATGAAAAAGAAGGATGGGACTATGCGGATGTGTATTGACTACCGCCAGTTGAAGAAGGTCACCATAAAAAACAAGTACCCGTTGCGCGTATCGATGATTTGTTTGACCAGTTGCAGGGTGCTCGGGTGTTTTCTAAGATTGACTTTCGGGGTACCATCAACTGAAGATTCGAGACTCGTATGTTCCGAAGACGGCCTTTCGTACGAGATATGGTCATTATGAGTTCCTGGTGATGTCCTTTGGCTTGACTAATTCCCCAACGACATTTATGGACTTGATGAACAAGGTTTTCAAGCCTTATATTGATTCTTTTGTCATCGTCTTCATTGATGACATTCTGATTTACTCACGTAGCCTAGGGGAGCACGATCAGCATTTGAGAGTTGTGCTCCAGACCCTGCGAGAACAGAAGTTGTATGCTAAGTTCTCCAAAAGTGAGTTTTGGTTGGATTCTGTGGCATTCTTAGGGCATGTGGTATCTGGAGAGGGTATCAAGGTTGATCCTAAGAAGATTGAGGTAGTTCAGAGTTGGCCACGCCCTACTTCACCTACAGAGATCAGGAACTTCTTCGGTCTAGCAAGTTATTATCGCCGATTTGTGGAGGGTTTTTCATCCATTGCAGCTCCTATGACTAGATTGACTCAGAAGAATGCCCCATTCCGATGGTCTGACCAGTGTGAGGCGAGCTTTCAGAAGTTCAAGACATCATTGACCTCAGCACCAGTTCTAGTGTTGCCTTCTGGTTATAGGATGTATACAGTTTATTGCGCCGCTTCACGCATTGGTTTGGGTTGTGTGTTGATGTAGGAGGGGCGAGTTATTGCATATGCTTCATGACAGCTGAAGGTTCATAAGAAGTATTACACTGTGCACGATCTGGAGTTGGCGGCGATTGTTCATGCTCTCAAGATTTGGAGGCACTACTTGTATGGGGTGCCTTGTTAGGTTTATATAGATCACCGCAGCTTGCAGCACTTGTTCGAGCAGATTGATCTTAATTTGAGGCAGCACATGTGGCTTGAGTTGCTGAAGGATTATGACATCACCATTCTTTATCATCCGGGCAAGGCGAACGTGGTTGCAGATACCTTAAGCAGGAAGGCAGAGAGTATGGGTAGTTTGGCTTTCATTTCAGTAGAGGAGAGACCTCTAGCTTTGGACATTCAATCCTTGGCTAATCACCTGGTGAGGTTGGACCTTTCCGAGCCTAGTCGGGTTCTTGCACGTGTGGTGGCTCAGTCTTCATTATTGGGGGAGATCAAGACTCGACAGTCTGATGATCCGCACTTGGTGGCTCTCCGGGAGACAGTGGTACAGGGTGGTGCCAAAGAGGTTTCTATTGGAGAGGATGGTGTTCTGATACTTCAGGGTCGGTTATGTGTCCCCAATGTTGATGGCCTGAGAGAGAGGATTATAGAGGAGGCTCATAGTTCACCGTATTCTATTCATCCTGGTGATACAAAGATGTATCGTGATTTGAGGCGCATTTCTGGTGGAGGCGGATGAAGAAAGACATAGTGGAGTATGTGGCTAGGTGTCTAAATTTCCAGCAGGTTAAGTATGAGCACCAGAGGTCAGGAGGCCTACTTTAGCGGATGCCTATACCCGAGTGGAAATGGGAGCGCATCACTATGGACTTCGTAGTTGGATGTCTCAGACTTTGCGGAAGGTTGATGCGGTTTGGGTCATTGTGGATAGGTTGACCAAGTCGGCACATTTCATTCATGTAGGTACTACTTATACTTCTGAGAGGTTGGCCCAGATCTACATTCGGGAGATAGTTCGGTTGCACGGTGTGCCTATGCCCATTGTATCAGATCGGGGTCCTCATATCACCTCGCAATTTTGGAGAGCCGTACAGAGTGAGTTAGGCACCCGGATAGAGCTCAGCACATCATTCCACCCCCAGACCGATGGCAGTCGGAGCGGACAGTTCAGGAATTGGAGGACATGATCAGGGCATGTGTGATTGACTTTGGAGGACAGTGGGACCAGTTCTTTCCTTTGGCCGAGTTTGCTTATAATAATAATTATCAGTCCAACATTGAGATGGCTCCATTTGAGGCCTTGTATGGTCGGCGATGTCGTTCTCCCATCAGGTGGTTTGATCCTGGCGAGGCTAAGCTATATGGCACCGATCTGGTGAAGGATGCTTTAGAGAAGGTGAAGTTGATTCAGGAGAGACTTCTCACAGCACAGTCCAGACAAAAGAGTTATGCGGATCAGAAGGCGCGTGATGTATCATTTATGGAGGGCGAGAAGGTTCTGTTGAAGGTCTCGCCGATGAAGGGTATTATGAGGTTTGGGAAGAAGGGCAAGCTGAGCCCAAGGTTTATAGGCCCATTTGAGGTGTTGGGACGAGTTGGGGAGGTTGCTTATGAGCTTGCTTTACCTCCCAGTTTATCAGGGGTTCATCCGGTCTTTCATGTGTCCATGCTCCGGAGATACTACGCTGACTTCTCTCACGTGATAGATTTCAGCACCATTCAGTTGGATGAGAGGTTGGCATACTAGGAGGATCCAGTTGCTATTATTGATAGGCAAGATTGCTAGTTGAGGTCCAAGAGGGTTTCCGCAGTAAAGGTCCAATGGAGGGGCCAACCAGTCAAGGAGGCGGCTTGGGAGTCCGAGGAGGACATGCAAAGAAGATATCCACACTTATTCAGCACTCCAAGTAAGGCTCTAGACTCGTTTGAGGATGAACGTTTGTTTAAGAGGTGGAGAATGTAATGACCCGACCGGTCGTTTCACGTTCTATAACCCCGTGCCCCTAAATGAGACTTCACGTAGTTTCTTTTACTGATTTATGACTTGCAGGGACGGGTGGTTCGAGGTTTTGAGGAGTTTGGAATGGTATAGGAACGCTTCGTTCCTTAAGGTTGGAATTTAAGGCCAAGTTTGACTTCGGTCAACATTTTCAGTAAACGACCTCGGGATTGAGATTCGAAGGTTCCAATAGGCTCGAATGATGATTTCGGACTTGGACGTGTGTTCGGAATGGGTTTTGGATGACCCAGGGGCGTTTCGACGCCTAATAGTGAATTAAGACTTCCTTAAGTTTAACTTGAGGTTTGGAACGTGTTTTTGTGTTATCGAGATCCAAACGGAATTTCGAGATCAGGAATAGTTCCGTTATGTCATTTATGACTTGTTCGCAAAATTTTGTGTCATTCCGAGTAGTATAGATAAGTTCGGCGTATTGAAAGCGAATTCAAGAACTTGAAGTTCTTAAGTTTTATCCAATAGGTTTTGGGGTGTGATTTTTAGATTTAGCGTTGTTTTGGACGTTCCGAAAGCTCGAGCGAGTCCGTATTATGATTTAGGACTTGTTGGTATATTTAGACGGGGTCTCGGGTGGGCCCAGATGCCATTCGGGCATCGAGTGAGGCAAAAACCAGCCTTAAATGACTGCTGGTGCACCAGATCTGGTGCGACCGCACCTGCGAAGGGCAAGTCCCAGGTGCGAGATTGCTTCTGCGGTCCCAGCCTCGCAGGTGCGACTCCTGAGGGAGCTGCCCATTTTCGCAAATGCGGACTCCTTTTCGCAGAAGCGGAGCCGCAGGTGCTGACTCCACTCCATAGGTGCGAAGCCAGGCCCCCTTCCCCTTCTCCGCAGATGCGAGACCGCAGGTGCGGTCCTAGCGCCGCAAGTGCGAAAAGCTTGTAGGCAGTGAGCTTCGTTTTAAATACGGGACTTAGCCATTTTTGAACACCATTCTTCATCTTTTGGCGATTTTGAGAGCATGCAAGGAAGGTATTCGACCTAACTACTGTATGGTAAGTAATTCCTACTATGAATTTAGCTTATACTTGAATTCTTAGGTAGATTAACACATCAAATTAGTGAAAATCATAGGTTTAGAGTAAAACCTAGGTTTTTGACAAAAATGGGAAATTACCAAAAAAATTGTTAAGGAATCATATAAAAACTATATAATATTGATCCTTAGGCCATGGGTGATAGTTTCCTTCAAAAATTTTCGGAATCCGAGCATGTGGGCCCGGAGGTGTATTTTAGGATTTTCCCAATTTAGGTTGAAATGATCATTTAAGTAGGAGAATTAAGGACTTTGGAGTATAAACTGATTTGTTTATGTAATATTTGAATAGTTTCGAGTCCTTGGGCGACGAATTTGGAGTTTCGAGCGCATTCTTGACTCGGGAAGTAGACTTGACGCGAGGTAAGTCTCCTTTCTGACCTTGTAAGAAGGAATTTTTCCCATAGGTGAAATAAATGATTATGTGTTATTATTTTTGGGGGACTACGTACGTGCGAGGTGATGAGAGCCTGTGCGTAGTGACTATTATTGTTATGTCCGGGTAGTTAGGCCCACACCATGCCATATGAATTTCATTAACTTGAGTTATATGCTTGTAACTTCATTGTATGCAACTTCGTTTCAAGAAAACCGAGAATTTGGTGTTTTAAAAGAATTGTTATTTGGAAAGGATTTAAGAAAGGTGTTGTGTGTGCATGCGACCGCTTCGCAAGTTATATCCCGCGAACGGAGTGATTTTTTCCCCTACTCTCATGGGAGCGGGCCGTACGTCACGACAAGTTAATAGATGCATCTATGGTTCGCGCCGTTTGACCCTTCGGCAGTGCACAATTATTATTATTTTGTTGGCCCAGGCCCGATGTCCTTACTCCATTATGCGCATGCTATTTGCTTGATGTTTTTATGACTGTTGAGTTGTGAAATATCCTGGAAGAACAAACTGAAAACTTGTAATTTGGTGCTTCACTACGTATTTGGATTTTTATTACGATTCGATATTTATTTCCTTACTATCCATGCTTACCTGTTGTCCTCTTTTAAATTATCACCTAAATATACTGTTTGGACCCTAGTAAGTGTCAAGTCGACCTCTTGTCACTACTTCTTCGAGATTAGGCGGGATACTTACTGAGTACATATGTTTTATATACTCATGTTACGCTTTGTACTTAATTGTTCATGTTCTGAGGCAGGTGCATCTGGGTACCACTCCGGAGCTCGTTCCTGATTTACCTGGTCGAAGCTTCACGGTGAGTTGCTTCTCTTGGCGACTCCCAGCAGCTCTTTGGAGCTATTCTTTTACCATTTCTGTCTATACTTACTCAGACAGTAGGACATACTTTTATTCCTTTGATATTATTCTACTAGATGCCTGTAGACTTGTGACACTAGTTCCTGGCACACACGCTAGTAGACTTTATTTTTGGGATGTAATCGTTAATTTTGACTTCATGATTATTTATTTTGCATAAAGTTGCCTAAGTTATCTGTTTCTACTTAATGTCTCAAAACTAAGTTAAGCAAGTGTTGAAAATATTTTTGGTAAATTACATGAAACTCACTAGTAGATAATTGTTGGTTTGCCTGACTGCGGTGTTAGGCGTCATCGCGACCTGGGTTAGGATTCGGGTCGTGACATAATCCTCGGGACAAAAACAGAGAGAGTTTTCCACTATGAATGAAAAGAAGAACACAGTACAATCTATAGGATCCCCAACTACATCCCCTATATATAGATCCCAAAAGGTCCCAAACATATACGATAAAAGCTTCCCAATTTGACAAGGACTATATGTTTTCCTTTTCTAAATCTATTAGGTAATGGATTTTCCTAAACCTATAGGGATTATGATTTTCCTAAAAATACAAGGAAATAATTCAAGCCACAAAATAACAGATTTATTAATTCGGCCAAGGCATGTAAGTCGTGCGATTCTTTTAGAAAATGACTGAAACAAATAATTGATATAACACCAAAGCCTTTAGTGAAATATCGTTCACATTTTTTACTTTTTTAAAATAAATTATCGCCATTTAATTATTTCTTCAATATTTAGAATTTTTAAATCAACTAAAATTTTGCTTATTAAACTTTTTCTAATTTGAATTATATAAAAAGTCCTATATCTAGGACAATAAAATCAATTAATATTTTACCTTATTTAAAATTTTAACTTATATGAACTAGGTAACATAACTACTATAATACCTTCTATACTACTTTTCCTAATGTTCAGAAATCTAGGCACGAAGAGAAACCGCATCGAGTACGCCCATTCTCGAGGTCCGAATATATTCACCGTTCTTTAAGTTATGGCATATTAATGAAAATTCATCGTGCGGTGAATTGTATTCTTGTGTGCTTTTTACGATGACTAGTAAAAATTAAAAGTTGAAAGAGGAAAAGAAGGCACTGTGCTAACTACTGAATTCATTATAAATTGCTCAAAAAGGTATTATCAATTCTCTATTTTGTTTTAATTTTCTTCTTTTTATTGGTTTGATGTTACTTTTCCCTTCTATTTTTCCTTTAACATGTCTTCTTCCAATATACTGTAAGAAAGGGAAGAATCATACTGATTCATCAATATATATGTACTTTTTCTATTTGCAACAAAGAAAAAAAAGAAAAAGAAAAACAATGTGAATAATTAAACACACAGAAGATCGAAGAATTGATAATAAAGAAAGAATGCCCTCAAAGTATAACACTATTCTTAACATATCTCAAGTAAATAAAAAAGAAACATATCTTTTTTCAAGAAAGAATCGAATTGGGTTGAGATTATAGAAATCTTTTTAGATGAATAAAAGTCTACGTCTACATGGTAAATTGTATGACTTCTACCAAAAATTATGAATCCAACACTAAAACAATAACGAATGGAGTTTGAATACATAGTTCAACGCAGTAAAGAATGAGTCATGATTAGATATGTAATTCAAATATAAAAAGAAAAATATTTATATAGGTAAAAGATTTTTCTAATTATATATTTTTTATTTTACTAAAAATTAAGGCATGTATTCTCTCTCTGCGCACGTTTATTAACCTGCGTCGGCCATGGGGAAGAGAGCACGCATGCCATCGCAAAAAGCTCTCCAAGCTCTATGGCTACACAAGGACGATGGCAGAAGAACAAGGCAGCTATAGCAACTCAGGAAGAGATTCAAATTGGATTGAAAATCAATGAACTAGTAACTCGTCAAAAGAGAGTGAACAGATGTCGAGCAAGCTCAAAAACTGTGGAATAACGTCGTGCAAGCTTCAACAAGTACTAGTAGTCAAACTCCAACAATCAGTGGGAGGAAATCATGGGCAGATACGATGGATGAAGAGGAAAGAGCAGACCCAGTGAGGAAGCCATCGATTTGGGACATCTCAAAGGTCTCAAATGCGGATTCAAATTGGAGTATGTTGCTCCTTCCTTGCATGGTGAGTCGGCCATCATTGACATTGAATTGGAGGACATTAGCTCTGAAATTGAGTATTGGAAGACGGCAGTGATGTATTATGTCTTAGGTGCGCATCCACCGTTTGCTGTGTTACAGGAATTTATCCAATGAATGTGGGCAAGCATAAAATTAATAAAATTGCTAGGCTAAAAAATGGAATTGTGCTAGTTCGATTTGGCTTTGAGGTGGGGGAAAATAATATAATTCTGGGGGGAATTTATCATTTTGATAACAAACCCTTTATTGTGAAAGCATGAAACTCTGATATGGAGTTTACAAGAGAAGAGTTGTATACAGTATCAATTTGGATAAAAGTTTTTAGGCTTGATTTCAAATATTAGAACCCTAAGGGTTTAAGTAATATTGGAAGTTTGGTTGGGAAACCATTAATGGTTGATCAAAATATAGAGAGGAAGTCTGGACTGAATTTTGCTAGACTATTGGTTGAAGTGAAATTGAATGAACATCTACTAGACTCTGTTACTTTCAGGAATGCAAGCGGGAATATGATGGAGCAGAAGGGGGTGTAAGATTGGAAGCCTACCTTATGCAAGTTTTGTGATAAATATAGGTATGATGAGATCAACTGCAGAAGGAAGAAGGGCCAATATAATGCGGCACAGGACAAGAAGGGAAAAGCTATAATTGATGAGAATGTAGTTCAACATGTACCATTGGTGAAGACAGGGACTGGAACAAATGCAAATAAAGAGAATGTAGTAAAACAAGGAACTAAGGAGAGTGTATGAATTACCCCCAGAGAATTGGGCGAAATAAAGGTAAGCAGCAACAACATCAAACAGGAAATTCTCAGCAACAAAAGGTGGTCAGTTCAAACACATTTCAGGTACTTAACAGAGAGAGTTCCAGCAGTGTTGTTAATAATGTAGGCAATATGAATACTGGTGATAAGAAACTAAGAAGTAATGTTAATATGGATATTCAAAAGGTTCCCAGTCAAGGGAATGGTTAGTTGTTTAAGCTGGAATGTAAGAGGGCTTAACAACCCAAATAAGCAAAGGAAGTCAAATTCCTTTGCAATAATGAAAGAGTGGGATTAGTAGGACTATTAGAAATAAAAATAAAGAGTAACAAGATTGCTATTATGGAAAAAAAAATATTTCGAGGATGACCTTATATTAATAATCTAGAAGTCCATTACTATGGGAGAATATGGATTACATGGAGGCCATATTACTATACTGTAGTACCATTGATAATAACACCTCAGATTGTTACATGTGTTGTGCGTAACATCCCTTTGAAACTGGACTTTGTCTTGTCTTTTGTGTATGAGTTTAACACACGAGAGGACAGGAAGAAGCTAAGGGAAATACTAATGAACTATAGCAATATAGGCAATCAACCTTGGATAATTGCATGAGACTTCAATTCATTGTTGAAGGCAGATGATAGAGTGAGAGTAAATCCAATTACATGGCTAGAAATTATAGACTTCCAACACTGTGTAGACACTTGTGGAGATCGAGCTTCCTCATGTGGGGCAGAGGTATACATGGAATGACAGAAGTAGTAGTGGGTAGAGGATTTTTTTCAAAAATTGAGTGGGTTTTTATTAACAATGAGTGGTTAAATACAATGATACCAAGTGAAGCAAATGTCCTCTCTGAAGATATAAGTGATCATAGTCCAGTAAAGATCACATTTTTAAAGAAGAGAAGACAAGGTTTAAGAGATCTTTTCAATTCTGCAATATCTGGGCCACACATCCTCAATTTAAAGACAAGGTAGAAGCAGGGTGGAATATACAAATTCAAGGGTGCAACATGTTACAAGTTGTTAGAAGACTGAAGCTTCTGAAAAGAGAGTTAAAGACATTAAACACTAAGGCCTTTAGAAGCATCCTTAGTGACTCAGAAATGGACAGACAGGCTCTAAGGTAAGCACTGAAGCTGCTACATTCAGATGCATTGAATGTATCTTATCAGGAATTAGAGAAGGAGAAGTACCATAAGTTCATGAAATCCTCATACATGGCAGAGATGCATTTGAAACAAAAAAGAAAAGCCACAAGAGTGAAACTTGGTGATGACAACACTAAGTACGTTTACTCAATGATCAAACATAAAAAACTGAAACAGGATACTACTCAATTGAAGGTTGCAGAAGGCAACTGGCAAACTGATCCTGAAGTTATAGCTTCTATATTTGTGGACTAATACAAGGAACTACTAGGGAGGACGAACAACCACAAAATTAAAGCATTTACTAGTATTTTGAGGAACGGTCCAGTGCTGGAGATCACACAGCAGATGAAATTATTGGAGCAACACACTGAAAAGGAGGTGAAGCAGGCCATATTACAAATTGACCAGAACAAGAGCCCAGGCCCTGATGGTTATGGCAATGAATTTTATAAGGCAACATGGGATATTGTAGGGAAAGACATCACTAAAGCTATTTTGAAATTTTTTTGGAATGGCAAACTGTTGAAACAAATAAACTCTACAAATATAGCTTTGATTCCAAAGATTACACTACCTGAAAATGCAAGTCAATATAGGCCTATAGCATGTTATAATATTCTATTTACGTGTATATCAAAGTTGATTTGTAGTAGGCTCAAAAAGGTAAAAACTGTAATTGTGGTTGATAACCAGTCTGCCTTTGTACAAGGGAGATCCATGGTACACAATATCTTGATATGCCATGACTTGTTGGGGCACTATGGTAGGAATATCACACCAAGTTGTTTGATGAAAATTGACCTCAGAAAAGCCTAGGACATGGTAAGCTGGGAATTCTTAGAGCAAGTCCTAAAAGGATTTGGATTTCTTGAAGATGACATGTGTGACTTCTCCCATATTTACCATTAAAATAAATGGGGAAGGTCATGGATACTTTGAAGGAAAAAGAGGACTTAGGCAGGGGAATCCTAGATCTCCCCTCTTATTTGTCCTTGTCATGGAAGACTTGTCAAGAGTTCTAAAATGTATGAGTAGGCTCCCAGATTTTGCATTTTATCAATGTGTAAAAAATTTCAGCTCTCACATTTAATATTTGCAGATGAACTTATGATATTCTGCAAAGCAAACTCAAGTTCTATTAAAAGAGTTATGGAAGCTTTGACCCATTTCAGCGGTGTATCTGGGCTGGTAGCAAACATGGAGAAGTCAAGTATCTTTATGGCTAGGATTGATGACCAAATCAGAGATCAATTGTTGGACATAACACAATTTATGCAGGGCACTTTCCAATAAGGTATCTTGATTTTCCTTTATCTTCCAACAAATGGAACAAGGTGGAATGTCAGCAATTAGTGGATAAAATCACTAATAGGATTACCATTGTTTATTCAAAGAAACTATCATATGCTGGAAGACTACAAGTCATACTTGCAGTCTTATTTTCAATCCACAACTTCTGAGGTTTTGCCTTCATCTTGCCTCAAAGTGTCCTTAAAGAAGTGGATAGGAAGTGTAGAGAATATTTGTGGGGTGGTACAAAAGAAACAAATAAGATCTCATTAGTTGCTTGAGAAAAAGTGTGTAGGCCAAGAAAATATGGTGTGCTGAATATTAAGAATTATCGGAGCTGGAACATGGCATCAGTGGAAAAGTTGTTATGAAAATTGGCGGAGAAAAAAGATACATTGTGGGTAAAATGGGTGCATGGCATCTATATGAAGACCAACACTAACATTTGGATGCATAAACCTCCCCAAGACTGCAGCTGGTATTGGAGGAAGATCAATGCGCTAAAGGAAACCATGCAATATTGGTACATAAATAGTAGATACAGATTGACACCAAATGGGCAATACTTTATCACTAGCTCCTACAATGCAATGTTGGGGCAGCAGGAAAGGTTGAAGACTGCTGAGTTGATTTGGTCATCATTAGCTCAACCAAAACACAGGTTTGTAGTTTGGTTAGCTGTACAGGGCAGATTGCTCACTGAAGCAAGGATGAGACATCTCCATATTCAAGTAGCTGATGAAACATGTTGCCTTTGTGACAAACAAGCTATGGAGACATCTATGTACTTATTTGCAAAATGTGATTGGATAAGGAATATGCAAGAAGGAATCCAACAATGGACAAGGATCACCATAAGGAAAGGGGAAGTTCATGCGGTTCTTGAAGAGATTAAGAGGAGGCAATGGAAACAATTCCAAAAGGAACTTATATCAGTAATTTTAGAAGAAATTATATACCAAGTATGGAGAGCAAGGAATTGAAAATTTTTAGAGGAACAATTGTAAATATTGAGATAGTGCTGGTACAAATTAAAAGAAAAACTATAGATAGACTAGAAAGATTTAAGAACTCTAGGAAAGTCATTAGTTTAATGCATAAAATAAGTTGTAATTAAAAGTTACTGGATTTATCGGAGGCCTATCCTTCTTAGACGAGGAAGATGAGTGCTCTTTAGGTGTACTTTTTTGTGAGTTAATGATATAATTTACATTTTTACCAAAAAAAAAAGAGAAGATAATAGCTTAGAAGTTTATGAGATTTTGGCGCTTATGCTTTGATTATCTTCAAGTTTCTTTCAACTTCATATTTCTCTTTCTCCTATTGCACTTATTTGCATCATCTAAATAAACATATGTGTACTATTTGATTGAAGTAGTTAAATATAGTTCAAAAGCATTTTGTTTCAAAAACGAGCTGTTCGCTCGAATTTAATGATTCGGTCTTTCAACTTTTTGTATAGAATTTGATTAGCTTGGTTAGTTTTAAATTAATTTTTGTTTGTAGAATTTTTTAACTTTCACTTGACGATTTTGTTGATTGTCTATTTGCAAACTGTAGGGTATGAGAAATTCGTGTGCTATCCCAAAATATTTCGTTCTTAATTTAATATCACTAATTAAATCTAAGTTCTCTATAGTTTAATTATTCATGGTAGAATGCTGGTTCAACATTAGTGTATCTTTAGACTATAAATTGTCAAAAATAGTTTGAAGATTCTTATTTTTCCTTTAGTTAAAAGTTATATCATATTTTAAGAGTGATGCAATCTCTTTCATTTTCTAACTGACCAAAAGTTTCAACTTTTCAATTTTATCATATTACACTTTTATTTATTAATAAACGTAATATTTATAAGGTTTAAAAAAATAATTTATTTATTAGAGACAATGTACACACGTAACGTGCGTACTTTAAGACTAGTAACACAAAAGAGGGAGGTGCATATGATATGTTCATGAGAATAGCGTTGTCATTTTTGGATTACATTAGCACTAAAGAAATTAAAATCGGTGACACCATCGATGCTTCCAAATTCTTTAAATTTACAAATTAGAGCAAAGTAAATATTTTAGGATTAATAAGAGGGAGAGCGATTATAGCAGAACATTAATTTTAAGCCGTAAACTTACTACTCATATTAATAGTGGTTACTCGTAGGAGGATAATTAATAGTACAGGATATCAATAGTGTCTTCTGCTTCAAAAATAATCAGTTAATGGAGGTTGAATCCTTACATCGTTGAAATTACTCTAACTACCATTTCTTTATTCCTTTTTCCATCAGAAATTGTCCATAGAAATAGTAAAAAACAAATAATTTCCAAAAAAGACAATGTTTTGGTGGTCCAAATTTGTTTCCTTCCCTTTTAGTATTGTTTCCAAATCTATTATACTGTTTAATTAACTAGTTGTATTACTTCCCATCACATTGTCAACTGCATTAATATGAGACAATATATTTCTACTTTGCTACCTAGCTATATGTGATAGTCTTATCGTAATGGAATATATAAAGGGAAACAAAAACGTAAAAAAAAAAATATATATATATATATATATATAGCCACACCAAAAGGATGAAGTTAGAAGAAAAAGATTTTCTTAGCACATTAGAAATTCTTTGTTTGGCCATTTTGACCGAAGATCAAGCGCAAGAAAACTTATTTCCTTCACATTTTTCTGTACTACAGGGTATGACATTCATGGAATTGAGGCGCAGTTGGTTACCAAGGTATAATTTATTGATATTATTGTAGTTGGTTACTAGAAATTGGCAATTTATTTGTCTCTAATTTGAATAGGCACGAAGGAAATTAAAAGACCAAGTTGAGTTACAATTTTATTGCCCCCTCAGCCCCAACCCCCCCCCCCCCCCCCCCTCTCTAACTCACCCTATTTATTTCAAAGCCTAAGGGAATAGGACTAACGTAGGTTCCATGTTGTATGACGAGTAGAAGTCTTTATATCTAATTAGAAATGATTTTTTCAAACGAGATGTATAGTTGAGAAACATTGCATTTGCAGAAAGAAGATTTTCATCCCCAATCATTATGACATTTTACTTTGAACTCGATGGATGTAACAAACTAGATCATAAAGGAAGGGAGTATCGACACTTTGTTGTGCAATTTAGTGGAAATATATATTCATCTTTGTAATTTTATCCAAGAAAGTAAAAAACAAATTTAGCGTTTAGCAAACAAGTTGTGATATATTTGAATAAGACACGCACATTGAATGCAATTTGTCTTTTGAGACTGAGGAAGTGAACAGAAGTATATATATTTTTAGTACTTAAAAAATTAAAATCTTTAGAAATGAACAATGCTAATACTTGTGACAAGAGAGGTGCCCCAAATTAAAGCCCCACTATTTCCCTTTATAATACACATGGGTGGTGACACATTCATACAAATTTTAGTTATTATCCATCAAATCAGTTACATAAATGAGGGTTTGGATTTGACCCACATTTAGGCTACCATCCAATTATTAAATGCAAAATTGTCTATACACTCCACTACTACTGGCCAATTTTCATGGTGGATGCTAGCTAGGGTTTCATGAACTCTGGACCAACCTTTTGAAAACGAGGACAGAGGCGGATCCAGAACTTCTATAACGTGGGTGTACTATTAATACTTAATCCCATGACCTTAAGTTAGCAAGAAATAAGGGGCCAAAACGAGTGAATCACTTTGCCTCTTTTGACCATGAGTGCATCAAGTAATAATAAGTTATTTTTTACAAATTATGTACGTAATATATTTGATATCGTCGAAGGACCACGGGTTCACGTGAACCACGATTTATACCGTGGATCCGCCCTGGATGAGGGCATACTTGAATTGAAGAAATTTGAGCTGTTTCTAAAGATAATTAAAACTTGATCTTTGTCTTTTTGTAATGGAAATTAAATCTTTTGTTGCTATTGTAAAAATTAAAAAGAAAACAATAACTTTCAAAAGTTCTTTATCCTTATATACGACATTTTGATTTGTCTTTAATAAGCTAAGTTTTTTATGGTCCTTTATTTTCTAGAGTTGATAAGAGATCTAGGGTAAAGAAAATGGAGGGGGGAAATTCGGACAGAAAACATACTTCCGTAAAAAAAAAAAAATAAGGTAACAGTTCTATCAGTTAATTTTGTTTTGACAAACATGTTAAATAATAATTACTACTCCACAAGTTATTATATTTTCATTTTGGTTATAATAATAAAGAGAATACGGAGAGCTGTAAATACTAATTAATCAATTTGTTAATCATTTTTACAATATGACTAATGAGAGACCTTGCACTATGAGAAGAGGACAACCAAACTGCCTAGTGACAGATCACCCTTTTAAAGAATAATCAAAAAGGTGGAATTTATTTGTGAAAAAGTTAGGTACTCATCCACCTTTTAAAAACAAAGTGGAAGCTCCTTTTCAATTTTTTCTACTATATCTTTTATGAATTTTCCCATCATATATACATATCTTCCTATTTTTGACACATGTGCTTTAGTTATGAACATTCTATGATATTTCCTCAATTTCTTAAAGAAAAAGAATGTCAAATACAATATTTACCTTTCAAGTAAATATATTTGGAATTCCTCCACCAGTTTTTTTTGTTTTATTATACCTGTTGCTGCCGAACCTCTATTTTCTTCGGAAAAAAAAAATTATTAACAGAGATATATATATACGTGGCAGCGCGTGTAGAGCACCGCCTGCAATGAATATAGCAGTTTATGTTTTAAGGTGATAATAATTTCACTTCTTATAAGTTTAAGAAGATCGTATGGGCTCTGTAAAGTTTAAATGTGTAATTTTTACCAGTTTAGGATAGTATTTGTGCTTTGTCATTTAAAAACCAAAGCAATAATTGATTTTTCAAAAATAATTTGGATTTGGTACTGAACTGGACACAATATTCAGAGCACGAGTTTCTTGAACAATTCCAAGGCGTGGAAAAACTTGTTAGCAAACAAACTCGCTCCTCAAGCTAGGATATTTGGATCGAGTGTGGTTATAAGCTCAATTCTTTATGTTTTTTGCCACTGTAAAAGAAGACAATATTAAGAAATATTGAGAGTTAGAGATGCATGAATTGTATGAAATTCACTCAAATATGTCTTTGACTTTTCAAAGGTCTCGAATTGACATCTTTTAGGTGGAAAGAATGAATAGAAGAATGACCATGTGAGTAGTAAGTAATCTTTCATCCTTAATTAAAGATTTCAGATTCGAGTCCCTGGGTATGAAGTTGCCTTTGTTAAGGAACGTTTTACTCTCCAACGTGGAATTTTCCGGAGCGAATCTAAAGGCCCCAATATGAGTACTAGACACGAATAGAGAACCTAAAAAGAAAAAAGAAGAAGAATGACCATGTGAATTCAATCATTTTTCGTGTTGAAAGTTCAAACGCAAGCAAGATATTTTTCCTATAAGAAATAACTTCGTTCTATCTTGTAGGTCATCTGTAAGTAGGATACTGATTGGAAAATTCATCCAATCACAGCTCACTAATTAAATGTTACAGCTCAGCAGCTTTTTAATTTTCGCCTCCATATAGAAGTTTTTTTTTTCCCCAGAAAATTGTTACTTCATTGTTCAAAAGAATAAAATTAGTAACAGTTCGTCAAATTGAGTAAAAAAATATATATTGGAGCAATGGTCAAATAAACATATTTATGACTTGAATGACTAGGAAGATAGCATTGTTACTCTATTGCTTAGCTGGACGACACAACTGAGAACTGTTTTCTCAATCAAGAGTGATATTATGACATGCTTAATTAAGCATTTAGTGGGCATCACCTACCAAAGTGAAAAAGTCTATATAAAAAAATTATATGTTCATCATTTGCAATCTTATTGCAAGAGTCAACGTCAAATATTAGGTTAATTATATATCCTAATAAATGAATAATAAGAGGGGAAATCCTTTGAAAAAAGGTTGGGATAATGGAATGCAGGCACGCGTAAGAGAATCAAATATTTAAGCTTATTTAAAAGGCATAAACAACTTCACCCTTGTGATGTTTCCACTATTTGGTTAAGTAAGTGATTATAGTGTGCCCCGTTTTAGAACCTGATAAGTATTAAGTATTGAAAATTATTTTTAAGTAAACAATTTGTTAAATAAGAAGTTAAAATAACTGTTATAGTGGGTAAAATTCAGTTATTTTAATGTGATAAAAATTTTTTTGGTAATTTTACTATTATAATGACTAAAAAATTTAGTGACAATATGTGAAAGTAACCCACTTTATAACTTTTTAAAGTACACGAATTAAGTGGTAATCTGAGTTAACGTTGATCTATTTTGCAGCTTAAAGGCGTAAAATTCGATTAACTATGGCCCCTTTTCGTTACCCTTGGCTTCTTCATCACGAAAGATATCAAAGTACTCCAAATTACTTTCATTTGAGCTACTATATGTTAACATGTTGTTCAAATAGGGAGAAATTGAAAATTAATCAGATTTATAAGTGATAATTAAAAAATAGTCACAGTTTTAAAAGTAATCAAAATTTTGGCCACTTTTCATGTAAAGATAAATTTGAACGAAAATATTTTTCAAAATCCGAAAATATTCCAGCATAATATACTGGAGTTCCAGTATAATATACCGGTCCAGCATAGTGTGCTGGAAGTTCATACACAAATGCTTCAATCTCCAGTATATTATGCTGAAACTTTCCGCGTGTTGGAGTTCCAGCATAATATGCTGGAAGTTCATACACATGTGCACCAATCTCCAGTATATTATGCTGAAACTTTCCGCGTGTTGGAGTTCCAGCATAATATGCTGGAAGTTCATACACATGTGCACCAATCTCCAGTATATTATGCTGAAACTTTCCGCGTGTTGGAGTTCCAGCATAATATGCTGGAAGTTCATACACATGTGCACCAATCTCCAGTATATTATGCTGAAACTTTCCGCGTGTTGGAGTTCCAGCATAATATGCTGGAAGTTCATACACATGTGCACCAATCTCCAGTATATTATGCTGGATCGGTCCGTGTTACAGCAAAATGCTGACTATTTTTTAGTGACTTAGCAAATACTGACTATTTTTTAATTACCAATCCGAAAACTGGCTAGCCCGTGCTATTTTTACGTCCAAATAGGGCTACATCTTCGAATTGAAACTGGACCAGCTAGCCCTTTTCTATATTTGATCGTCCGAACTTTTGTCCAAGTTTTATGTTTTCTTCAATCAACTTGAAATTAGACCAGCCCTTTTTCTTTATTTCGTTTGGACAACTGACTGGGGTTTAATTTCCGCAGAAATGACAACAAGTAGCCAATCTAAAGGGCTGCTATTTAAGAAATAGTTAGTGGGTCTTGAAATTCAGTTTGTTTGCTAAAATCGGGAGAAAAATATTCTGAATTATTCTGAAATTGTGATTTTTACTTTAAAATTTCAGGACAAAATAAGTAACGGCTAATCCCGAAAACGGCTATATGTGCACTTGCCCCAGGGTCCAATTTTCCCTGACCCAAGAAAAAGAAACTAAAACTTGGACTACACATGCAAGAGCGGGAGAAATTCAAAATTAGGGTTATTCAAAATAGCAATAGTTTCAAAAGTAATCGAAATTTAGTCACTTTTCATGTAAAGATAAATTTGTACGAAAACACTATTCAAAATCCTAAAACAACTCCAGCATAATTTACTGGAGTTCTAGCATAAGTATACTGGAACTCCAATATATTATACTAGAATTCTACCAAAGTATACTGGAACTCCAAATATTATATTGGAGTTCCAGCAAAGTTTACCGATTCAGTATATTATGATGAAAGTTCATATACAGGTGCTCGAATCTCCAATACATTATGCTAGAACTTTCCGTGTATTGGAGTTCCAGCATAATATGCTGGAAGTTCATACACAGGTGCATCGAACTCCAGTGTATTATGCTGAACCGATCTCTGTTGCAGTAAAATAATGACTATTTTTTAATGACTTGACAAACGCCGATTATTTTTGAATGACCAGTCCGAAAACTGGCTAGCCCGTACTATTTTTCCTACAAGAGTTGGTACGAGCTTGCAAATTTAGACCTTAAATGCCACTTGCATATTTTCTGAATAACTTTTTTGTCAATAAAGCAAGAAGTTCTATTTTACATCGCGTATAAGTTTCCATTTAAGAAAAAATTAACCATCCAGTATGGGTCAATAGTTTTATAGGTCTTTACAAACTTAATTTTAGTTTTATGACCCTATTTCTTTTTTTTACACATAGGAGATTTATTTTTACACATAAGGGATCTATTTTGAATAATCTACACGGTATGCCTATTGAAAACACCAGTTAACACGATATACAATTAAAATATTTATTTTACCATGTATACCTACTCTATAAATTATTTTACCATGTATATCTACTATATTCTAAAATAAAATATTATTTATTCCAAATTAGAATATTATGGTATGTTTAGTTTGGATATTGTATTCCAAATTTATAATACTATAGCATTTTTAATTTGGCTATTCGTATTCCAAAAGAAAAAATTATCGTATGTTTGATTTGGATAATGTATTCCACATCAGAATATTATGATATGTTTAGTTAGAATATTGTATTTCAAATTAGAATATTGTGCTATGTTTGGTTTGAATATTTTATTCCAAATTAGAACATTGTAGCATGTTTTATTTGGATACTGTGTTCTAATTTAGAATATTGTAGCATGTTTTGTTTGATATTGTGTTATAAATTAGAATATTGTGGATGTTTAATTTAAATAGCATATTATAAATTAGAATATTATGGTATGTTCCGTTTGGATACTATATTTCAAATTAGGATCTTTTGGATGTTTAATTTGAATAATATATTCCGAATCGGAATATTATAGTAAGTTTTTGTTTGAATATTGTATTCTTCATTACAATATGTGGTATGTTTGATTTGAATATTGTACTCTTCATTAGAATATTGTGGTAAGCTAGGGTTGAATTGTATTCTAAAATACAATATTGTGATATGTTTCAGAATATATGAAGGTATAACGTGTTCTTTTGAGATACTTGATGTAATTTCAAAACTTAGGTATATAATGAAAGTGAGTTTTATACATGTGTATATTGTCTAACTTCCCCATCTATTTTTTACATATAAGATATTTAAAAAGCACACTTTCTTAATTTTAACATCGTGCCCATGAAGGCTCATTTCCCCTATCAAGTAGGCGGTGCTTCATAAGTCGTGAAAATAGCAGGGGCTGGCTAATTTTTGGGCTGGTAATTGAAAAATAGCCAACGTTTGTAAAGTCATTGAAAAATGGCCACTATTTTGATGCAACACAGAAAGTTCCAGCATAATATACTGGAGATTTGTGTACCTATATATGAACTTCCAGTATATTATGCTGGAACTCCAGCACACAGAAAGTTACGGCATATTATAACTGAAGATTGGAGCACATGTGTATGAACTTCCAACATATTATTCTGGAACTCCAGTATATTATGCTGGAAGTTTACATGTAAAAATTTCGAACTCCAATATATTATGCTGGAATATTTCTTGATTTTAAACAGTATTTTCGTTAAAATTTACCTTTACATAAAAAGTGACTAAATTTCGATTACTTTAAAAATTGTGACCATTTTTTAATTAACACTTATTTGAAACCTTTTTCTCGGCCTTTTGAAGCGTAAGACCAAATAGCATGAAAGGAAACAATAAATATTCCTATACGTTAGTATCGGAAGTTACTTCCAAGGAAGAACGAGATTCATATTATCAAGAAAGGTGATAAATTAGTTTCAAGGTAACAGACACAAAAAAGTAGTACTATTCATTTGTTTCAAGGTAATAAACACAAAGGCTAAACATCACGAATAATAGAGAGTATTTTACCCAAAAAATCAGATTACAGTTGAATTTATACGCAGTTTTAAGGATACGTGATATAACTTGATACAAATTAAGAAAGCAGAGTAATATTGGAATTGACGATAAAAGAATAAATGCAAACCACGCAAATCGAACAACCTTGGCCCTCGAGTTCGATCACCCTTGAACTAAGAGATGTCTCAACTGATGTATGAACAAAATAACAAGATGATAACAACTAGAAAATGACAGTATATTGCTTTATGTTGTGTAATGTGATGTGTGTTACAAATGATTAGACCCCCTTTATATAGTAAGAGAGTCCTACTCTTGATGCAATTCTATACAAGGTAAAAAATCTTATGATTTGCTAATTAATCGGCCTATCCTCGATACATGCCGAGATCCGATCGCGGATATTCCGTCCTTCTATTATTCGGCTCGGCAAATGTCCCTGCCTTAGAAAATTTCATCGGGCTTGGTGACTTGCCGGTGCCAAGGAAGGTATCGTCATCAGGTGCTAGTGGGTCTTCATCGAGCCCTAAGCTGGTGGATCGGCTCCCGGCCCCAAGTGTTAACCCTGACTGCAGAAGGTCGATAATTTTCTCTGTCCAGAGAATGCCCGGGTTTTCTCTGCCCCCCGTGGAGGTTGCTAGCTATCTTAGTTGCTTGGTGACCGAAGAGGACCAGGCCGTGATGGACGTGGTGGAAGCGCCTATTCAATAAGGCCCAACATGCTTTGAATCGGGTAACTTCGACTGTCACTTCATTATTTATTTTATATTTGAGGTTGTAATTAATCCTAACACCTGTCTTTATGCTTGGAGGCCTCGGTATTGCACCATGATGCTTTCCTCCGAATCCTTGGAGGAGTTAACCCAGCACGAGGCTGAGGTTCGGGAGCTTACCGAGAAGTGGGATACTTATAAGATTCTGAGTGAGAAGCTTCAGACCAAGTTAGAAGCGGCTCGGAAGGAGCATGTCGAGTGGGCCGAGCAGGTAAATCGAGTACTTGAAGATAGTGACGACGAACTGGACTCAGTGTATAACGATCCGATCCTGCAGGTTCGACAAAGGCTTGAACAAATCGGTAGCTCCAGGCGCAATACCAACTGAGGCCGAGGAATTCAAGAAAAACGTGGACATCATAACCTCGGAAAAGGAAGTTGTCCAAGCACAATCGACGTCGGCCGAGGCCCAGCTTCGGGCTGCAAAGGAGAAAACCTCGGTGTAGGCCAAGAGGATCGAGGAGCTCCAATCGGAGCTTAACTCGGCTATTTCTGGCCAAGAGAGCCTGGCCACATAGCTCGAGACGGCCAAATGTGAGGTGGCCGTGGCCAATACCAAGGCTGATGCTAAAGTGGCCCAATTCAAGGTTGACGTCGAGGCTATTCAGGCACGGGCCAAGATCATGGTGGATCATGCAAGGTTTCAAGCTCGAAGGGAATCCCTTGAGGGAGTCCATGATCTGTGCTTCGACATTCTGGCGAAAATCAAGAATGCCAAGGTAGAAGAAGCTAGGGACCGGAAGATGGCTTTTCCCAAGGAAGACTCCGAGAGCTTAACTGAATCTGAAGGTGGGGAAGACCCCGAGGATGAAGACGCTTCCCCCGATGAGGACCATGCCACTTAGGACTTTAGATGGTTTTGTTTTTTGCTTTTTGCATCTTTTCGAGGCCACTTTGGCCATTGTAAATTTCTATATCGGGCCATTCTGGCCTTTGAAAAAAGATTATATATACAAGGATTTCTTTCCCCTTTTGATTTCAAATTTTCTCTTTGCTTTATTACTTGTATTCATAAGGAACGCCTTAATATAAAATAATTTAGGCTATGTTCGAAAGTTCAAACAAACCTTGCCTTTGACTTACTTTGTTTTAAGGCGTTTTGGGGGTTAGGTGTTACCGGAACCTTTGCACCAAGTAGGTAGCCGAGAATATAGTTTGCCGAGGGTAGCCATCAGAATCGGTTGTGAAAATTTTTCTTTTTCGAAGGCCTAGTTTTTGTTACGGGTTTCGGACGTCTCCGAGCCGTATTAATTTGGCCATAGCCTTTTAGTTTGGGAGATTCCCATTGGACTTGTTTTCTTGAGCTATCCGGGCTTGCCCTAGATAACAGTCCCCGCGTGAGGGAGTGATAGTTCATATTCCGGTTGTAGACTGCCCTTGGGCTCGTTATTTTCAGGAGATCGGAAGTATGAAACTCTTTAAGGGATGTAAAGAGGAAAATTTTAAAACATAAGATGATTGCAAGGAAAGTACTTTTCTTTATTCTTGTGCAAAGCAGTCATACATGCATACCTATTTTATGCCAGGGCTCGAGCAATCTATGTGGGCACAGTTCGTTTGACCGTTTGGCCCTTACAATAAATCCTACCTATCGAGACTCTTCCTTTATGAAGTAATTTCCTCGCTAAAGTTAATATACGAAGGTAATGCATATCTGAGGGTAATACCCCCTCCCCAGTATTCGAGGTTGATTATAGAGGAACCTCGAATATTATTGAATTGATCTTCGATACCGATTCATAATCGGACTTGATTCTAAGTTAGCACGATCCATTATTGCGTCGTCAAAAACCTTTCCGCAAAACCTATTTGGGACAAAATCGATCTAAGAAAAAAGAGTGCAATGCGTGCTTTCAGACCTAAAAACTTCGTGCCACTTCTTGTTGATCACGTACAAGTGTTAGTTCGAAATAAAAAGGAAATGAAATGGAGTCGTACCTTAGTAGTAATATTGTTTTAAGTGAGATATATTCCAATTTCTCGGTAGTTGTTCTCCGTTCATCATTCCGAGCTTATAGGATCCTTTCTCGGTGACAACGAGAATCTGGTACGGTCCTTCCCAGTTCGAACTCGATTTCCATTCGTTCGAATATCAGGTATTTAGGATGACTTTCCTTAGCACTAATTCCCCGACATTAAAGTATCGGAGGTTGGCCTTTCGATTGTAGTACCTCTCAATCTGTTGATTTTGGGCAGTCAATCGAACAAGGGCGGGTTCACGCCTTTCATCCAATAGCTCCAAGCTCATATTCATGGCCTCGTCATTTGACTCCTTTATTGAATATCGGTATCTGATACTTGGCTCCCCGACTTTGATCGGTATTAGGGCTTCGGCGCCATAAACCAATGAGCAGGAGTAGCCCCGGTACTGTACTTCGCATTCGTGCGGTATGCCCCAAGGACTTCGGGTAGGATCTCCTTCCATTTCTCTTTAGCGTCGGTTAACCTCTTCTTAAGGTTTTGGATTACGATTTTGTTGGTCGATTCAGCTTGCCCATTCCCGCTAGGGTGATAAGGTGTTGATAAGATTATTTTGATTTAATGATCTTCGAGAAACTTGGTCACTTTGCTGCCGATAAACTGTTTCCCGTTGTCACTCACAATTTCGGATGGAATCCCAAACCGACATATGATGTGGTCCTAAATGAAGTCATTGACTTCCTTCTCCCTAACCTTCTCGTACGCCTGTGCTTTAACCCACTTAGAAAAATAGTTAGTCATAGATAAGATAAATTGAGCCTTACCTAGTGCCTATGGAAGAGGGCCAACGATGTCCATTCCCCACTTCATGAATAGCCTTGGTGACAAGACTGAATGCAGCAGTTCCTCGAGTTGGTGAATCATTGGAGCATATATTTGGCATTTGTCACTTTTTCAAACAAACTCCTTCTCATCTTTTTCCATGTCGATCCACTAATAGCCGACTCTGATTACCTTTTGAACCAATGATTCGGCGCCTGAATGATTTCCGCAAGTGCCATCATGAACTTCCCTCAGAACATACTCGGTATCTCCCGGTCCCAAACATATTGCTAGTGGGCCATCGAACATTCTTATGAACAAGGTTCCATTTTCTGACAAGGTGAATCGGGCTGCCTTTGTGCGCAGGGCCCTCGATTCTTTTGGATCTGAGGGAAGTTTCCCGGTCTTCAAATACTCTACGTATTTATCTATCCAATCCCAGGTTAAGCTTGTGAAGTTTTTCTTGGCGTGACCTTCTTCGACTACTGACCTCATAAGTTGCACAACGGCCCCTGAGTTGGGCTCGTCATCCTCGACCGATGAACCTAAGTTCGCGAGGGCATCGACCTCACTATTTTGATCTCGAGGTACGTGCTGCATAGTGCATTCTTTAAACCGATGTAATGTTACTTGTAACTTATCTAGGTACCTTTTATTCGGTCTTCTCTGACTTCGAACGTTCCGTTAACCTGATTCACCACAAGGAGGGAGTCACATTTAGCTTCGATCACCTCCGCCCCAAGGTTTTGGCTAGTTCGAGACCTTCAATCATGGCCTCATATTCGGCCTCGTTGTTAGTCAATTTCAAAATTCTATTGGATTGTCTAACAACGTTACCTATGGGTGGCTTCAGTATGATGCCAAGTCCGGACCCCTTTGCGTTCGATGCACCATCCATAAAGAGGGTCCAGATTCTCGAGGACGTCACCGAGTTTACTAACAACTCTCTTTCGACCTCGGGTATTAGGGGTAGCGTGAAGTCAACCACGAAGTCAGCCAAAATTTGAAACTTAATGGCTGTCCGGGGTCAATATTCAATATCGTACCCGCTGATTTCTACGGCCCATTTGGCCAATCGACCCGAGAGCTCGGGTTTATGCATTATATTTTACAATGAGTAAGTTGTCACAACACATATATGATGACATTGAAAGTACAGTTTCGGTTTCCTAGAGGCGCTTAACAAAGCGAGCACCAATTTTTCTCGGGGGGATATCTAGTTTCGGCCTCACCCAAGGCCCGGCTAATATAATAAATCGAAAATTGCATACCTTGTACTTCCCGAACTAGGACTCCACTTACCACTATCTTCGATATTGTTAGATATAAGTACAACTGTTCGTCTTCCCTCGACGTGTGAAGCAGCGACGAGCTTGACAAGTATCACTTAAGTTCTTCCAAGGCCCGTTGGCATTCCAGAGTCCATATGAAGTTATTTTTCTTATTCAACAACGAGAAAAATTGATGACTCTTATCGGAGGACCTCGAGATGAATCGCCCCAGGGCGGTTATGCGCCCGGTCAGCCTCTACATGACCTTCACGTTGTCCACTACCATGATATCCTCGATAGCTTTGATCTTGTCGGGGTTGATCTCGATTCCTCGATTGGATACTGTGAATCCGAGAAATTTATCTGACCTGACTTCGAATGCGCATTTTTCTGGATTAAACTTCATGTTGTACTTCCTCAATATATTGAAGGTTTCCTGCAAATTCTTCTAATGGTCCTCTGCTCGCAGGAACTTAACTAACATATCATCAATGTAAACTTCCATAGATTTCCCTATTTGTTCTTCGAACATCCGGTTTACTAGCGTTGCTAAGTGGCACCAGCATTTTTCAATACAAATGTCATTACGTTATAGCAGTATGTGCCATACTTGGTGATGAATGAGGTCTTTTCATGATCATCTGGGTTCATTTGTATTTGGTTGTACCCGGAATAGGCATCGATAAAACTGAGGATCTCGTGGACGGCCGTGGTATCGATCATGCGATCGATGTTAGGCAAAGGAAAAGAGTCCTTAGGGAATGCGTTATTTAAATCCTTGTAATCCACACACATTCTTAGTTTGTTCCCTTTCTTAGAGACTACTACTACATTTGCTAGCCATTCGGGGTATTTGACTTCTCGGATGGAGCCTATTTTAAGGATCTTAGTTACCTCATCTTTGATGAAGGCATGCTTGATCTCTGACTGGGGTCTCCTTTTATGCTTTACTAGATGGAATATCGGGTCCAAGCTCAGTTTATGAGTGGTGATCTCTGGTGGGATTCCTGTCATGTCGAGATGGGACCAAGCAAAACAATACATGTTAGCTATAAGCAACTAAATGAGTTTTTTCCTAAGCTCGGGAGTTAATTCCTTGCATAGGTATACCTTTCATCGCGCAGATGTTCTATCAGTATGAGCTGCTCCAGCTCTTTGACTGTTGATTTGGTAGCATCAGACATTGGGGACTATGAAGGATCGAGGAACCCCATAGTCATTGTCTTCGTCCGTCCCCTACTTGTCCAGTTGGGTCGAGGCCGGCATCTGTGATTGCTATTTGGCTTCCTGTTTTGTTTTCGAATCTGACTCCTTTGTCTATGAGAGTGCTGCTCCTGTAGATTGTTTTAATACCCTCTGGTTTTGGGAATTTTAACATCTGGTGAAGGATCGAGGGCACATCCTTCATGTTGTGGATCCACGGTCTCCCGAATAGGGCGTTATATCACATATCTCGTTCGATCACATAAAACTTGGTCTCCTGGATGGTCCCGATTGCGTTCACCGGTATTGTTATTTCCCCCTGATTAGTTTCACAAGGCATGTTGAATCCGTTTAGCAATCGGGCCACGGGCACGATTTGGTCCTGTAGGCCGAGTTGTTTTACGACCCTTGATCGAATGATGTTGGCCGAAATACCTGGATCAATTAACACATGTTTAACTTGAGTTTTATTCATGAGTACATATATTACCAGTGCATCATTAAGGGGCTGCATGATTACTTATGCATCCTCGTCGTTGAATGACAAGGTTCCTTCTGGTATGTAGTCCTGAGTCCGTTTCTCGCTCGTGATCGACACTTTGGTGCGTTTTAACATCGGACCTTGGAGAACATCGACCCCTCCGATAATCATATGAATGAAGTGTTGAGGTTCTTATTGCTCATTTTTCTTATTGGAATCCCTCTTTCTGAAATGATTCTTGGCTCGATCACTCATGAACTCCCGAAGGTTCGCGTCGTTGAATAACCGGGCTACTTCTTCTCTCAATTGTCAACAATCTTCCGTTCTGTGGACATGGGTGCCATGATATTTTCACATTTGGTTGAGATTTCTCTGGGCTGGATCAGTTTGTAAAGGTCAAGGACATTTGGTATCTTTGATGCGTCCGATAGCCGATACGATGGCGGCTACGTCAACATTAAAATTATATTCTGATAATCGTGGTGCTTCTTTAGGTCCGATAGGTTGGTCGAAGCCGTTCTTGCTCATGAGCCTTCGAGAGATCTATCCTCGATCACTCCTCCTTTCATTTTGTACAGGATTTCTCCCAGATCCGCTGCTCCTACAATCTCCATTATACGACTTGTACTGATCCTTGTTCACCCTCGGTTATCGGTCAATGTCCCTCTTGATTCTATCAACGGTACTGATAGATAAACGGACCTGGAAGGAGCCCCAAGGTAGTCGTCTTCGACCATGATCTTTGATTGATACTGATTGGCAACATCGGCCCAAGTAACAACCGGGTATTCTATCAAATTCTGCTTCAACTACTGCGAAGCCACCGAGCTTCGAACATTGAGTCCTTGGATGAAATCCTGAACATCCCAATCATCTGCGACCGGTGGCAGATCCATTCATTCCATTTGGAATCGAGACACAAATTCTCTGAGCATTTCATTGTCCTTCTGCCTTACCTTGAAAAGGCCCGACTTCTTAGTTTCAACCTTGATGGCCCCAGCGTGTGCCTTTACAAAAGAATCTGCAAGCATAGCGAACGAATCAATAGAATTAGGTGGTAAATTATGGTACCATATCATAGCTCCCTTTGACAAGGTCTCCCCAAATTTATTTAGCAAGGCAAATTCGATCTTGTCATCCTCTAGATCATTCCCTTTGATAGCATATGTGTAAGAGGTGACATACTCGTTTGGGTCGGTCATTCCATCGTATTAAGGAATTTCGGGCATGTGGAAATTCTTGAGAATCGGTTTGGGAGCCGTGCTCGGGGGGAAGGGTTTTTGCATAAACTTTTTGGAATCCAGACCCTTCAATATTGGTGGTGCCCCCGAGATTTGATCGACCCTGGAGTTGTAAATTTCCACCTTCTTGTTGTTTGCCTCGATCTTCTTTTCCCCCCGACTCAACTCGTTTTGTTAGTTCTTAAAGCATCTTTATGATTGCAGGATCGGCCGTCGATTCCTTCTCGCTCGATTTCCTTGAAACTGATTCGACCCTGTGGAAAACTTCCTGGGACGGCTCGGGCTCGATCCTGCTTGGTGGGTGCTTCTAGTTTTGGAGCTGGGCTATTGCTGCTTGTTGAGCCTGCAACATTTCGAAGATCACCCACAGGCTGATCCCGCCCTCTTCGCCGCCATGTGTGCTTTGAGCGGCTAATCGATCATCCCTATGGATGCTGCTCTCAGGATCGACGACCAAATTTGCGTTGATGGCTGCATACGAACTGACGTTAATTGAATCTACGACCGGAATCCCAGCGAGGCCAACTGGAGGTACGTCGTTCCCTGGTACTATGTTATCATTTTCATCATGGTGACCGAAATCATTGTCCACGTGTAGGGGTACTAACTGACAGTTCGACATTTTGATCCTGGAATCAAAGATACTCCAAAGAACAAGTGTAAATAGTGTGTGTTATGAAAGTTTGTACCAGGTAATCACTATTATTCTTAGCCCCACGGTGGACGCCAAACTGTTTACCCAAAAAATCGGATAAGAATTGAATTTATACGCAGTTTTAAGGATACGTAATATAACTTGATACAAATTAAGAAAGCAGATTAATATTCGAATTAACGATAAAAAAATAAACGCAAATCACGCAAATCGAACAACCTTGGCCCTCGAGTTTGATCACCCTTGAACCAAGAGATGTCTCAACTGATGTATGAATAGAATAATAAAATGATAAAAGTTAGAAAATGACAGTATATTGCTTTATGTTGTGTAATGTGATGTGTGTTACAAATGATGAGACCCCCTTTATATAGTAGGGGAGTCCTACTCTTGATGCAATTCTATACAAGGTAAAAAAATCTCATGATTTGCTAATTAATCGGCCTATCCTCGATACGTGCCGAGATTTTCGCCGTGATCTACAACCGATCGCGGATATTTCGTCTTTTTGTTATTCGGCTCGGCAAATTTCCCTCGATCTCGTATGATCTCAATTTTGTTCGGTTCCGGGGTCTCGAGATTAACGATATAATTTCGCACCTCCGTTCGATATAATTCGAGGTTGAACTTTAACCTATTATATTCCAGTTTCGATTAGTCACACAAGAAGCGAACTCGATTTTGACCATACACAAGTATCAAGATTGTAAGTAGACATTACCTTAATAATTTCATGAACTAGTATCGCTGTAAAGAGCAACGGATTGTAATTAACAATCATACATTGAAATTACATTTGAGTGGTGTAACGCGTTCAGACTTAGATGTCCATCGAATGTACATCGAATGCGTTACACCACTCAGATATAGCTTCAAAGTCCGACAGTTCTTCATCTCCTTCCAAGAAGAGCTATGCCCGCTTCAACTTTCTTCCTCTGTTGAGTCATAAAGAAAGAAACAAATTTCAACAAAACAAAAAAGAGCTCTAACAAAAACACCGGTATTAATAGTAGAACAATTGTACTATATATGACAAGTGCAAATGTAAGAACCAGACATATATATCAACAGTTACCTCAATAGAAGGAATTGCTCCGAAAACTTCGTAGGCCAATAATATTGTAGACGAACAATGTTCGCCAGGAACCCGAATCCATAATTGCTAGAAGAATTAGACATAATGCGATGCGCGCTGGCTATAAATTTCAAAGCTAAAGACTACTATGAAATCATGGCGGAAGTACGTAAAAGAGTAATTGTTCTGAAACTAAGACCGTAGATTAGGAGAATTAGGTCAAGTATCAGGGAGCTAATTCCGGTGAAAGCCTCTGATTAATATCGGAGTATCGATAACTATAACATTTTTCTTAATTTCACAAATGATAAAAGAGTTAAAATTTGAATGATTTAGAGGGTGTTTGGCTAAGCTTGTAAGATGTTCAAACACGCTTATAAGTATTTTTTTGCTTATTTACGCGCTTGATAATATTAAAAGTGCTTATAAGTTAAAAATAAGCCAAAAGTCATAAGTTGGTCTCCCCCAACTTATCAAATTTCAGCTTATAAACACTTTATGTTTGACCAAAATATTTACTATTCTATCCCGAAAATACTTATTTTGAAACAAAACTCCTCATATAATTTCAGTCTCTCCCAAACAATACATATTAAGTGTTTGTTTCTTCTCTACAAATAGTGTGTGGCGTTATTTAAGTTTTTTTATTCTTATTTTTTTGTCAATTTATACTCCACCCATTCTAATTTATGGTTGTATACGTATCATAACATAAATTATATTTATAAAAAATGACATTATCTGATCATTTTTATAACTAAAACAACATGATAAATATGTTATTTTTGTATTTGAATTTAGGTGGAATCTAAAATTTTGAAAAAAATGATAATTTTAGTAGTGTAAATTGTTATAAGGTCATTTAAGTCATTTTAACATAAAAAAAAGTTTATCAGTACTTTTTAATCAAAGAGTTTCAGTTGTTTATTATTAATTTTAACATTTTTATTCAAATATATAACTGCTTATTTATTAAATCAATTTCAACACTTAAAAGTACTTTTCAGCATCTATTGCTTATCAGCTACTCTAAATCAGCTAAGCCAAACGGGCTCTTACCAGCGTTATTGAAATTGATTGGGAGACATATTGAAAGAGTTAAGTCTAACTTTCGTTTCTAGTTATACGCCTTGAACTATTATATTACGGGTGTTAATAGAATTGAGAAAAAATCATACCAAACTGGCTTTGATAAAACGATTTATATTTTGATTTGATTTAGATGTTATTAATTTTTTTTTTATATAGTAGAAATTGACAATTTTTTGTTTAGTTTGTACAAACTAATTATTACCAGGAGGAATTTTTTATTTATTTTATTTTCCAGGAGGAATGTATGTATTATATATAGTACCCCTAAATTAACAAGATGCTTAATCAATCGTAATTGTAACGCCGTCAATTCCATTGACGGTGAGATGAATTTATAGCAATTAAGAGACATATATGGGATAATCTTAACGGCGCCGATCGGTTTGTTGGACAAGGAAATCAATATTCTCTATGGCAATTAAGAGACAATTATTACAGTTATTAGTCTTTTTCTAATTTTCCTTTAGGTCTTTTAGGAGTTTAACTTCTTTGCACTTGTATTTTAATTTTTTTTTACATATAAAATATATCCCAAGGAAAAATATTTATTCTCCATCGGGGAATAACAAATAAAAAGAAGAAAGGCTATTAATATCTTCGTTTGCTGCTTCTTATTTCAAACACACTAAATTGAAGAAAAAGTATGAAACTTAGTGTTGCCCAAGAAAGAGAATATTTTTGAAAATTGCTAAAGGAACTCAGAAATGAATCAGGTCCATCACTAATAGACATAGACACATGCAGAATCAAGCCACGTGAGATGCACATGCAGGAGATAAGTGTATTCGGGCAGAATAAGATATCTTCTGATCGAAAAGATTGCAAAAACGATAAAGAGAAAGACTCCTTATTCAGTAAGAACAATATCCAAGATAAGGATTTAGGAATTGAGATTAACTAGAACTCTTCCACCATTGAATAACAACATTAGAACTCTAGTTAATTCTTTATCTACTAATCCTATATATTGCAGAATGTTTTTATTGTACAGGTACGCACAAAAGCAGAAGTAAAACGTGAATTGAGAGCAATATAGCAAGGCAATTTTGCAAGCAGTTCGTGTGAGATTTAAGTGTGCAAACCTGAAGCTATTTGAACCAGCTAGAAGAACCCAGTTCCAAGTGTCTGTCTTTTAATCTAGTTTATTTGTAGTAAGTGGTTTTATCTTGTACTTTTCAGCTTTATCTAGAAGCATTTGTAATAGGTACTTTGTGTTTTCAAGTTAGAGTTAACTTGAAGCTGTCGCAAACAGATAGAGGTTGGTTTGCCACAAGGGATTAGAGGTAGTTCTAGGTTTACAAAAAGTTTTTGTAAATGCAGTTTTGACTCACTGATTTAGTAAAGAGTTTTGGAAAAATCCTACTGGGAAGTAGGTCGTGGTTTTTTCACCTTTTGAGCCAGGTGTTTTCCACGTAAAAATCTTCGTGTTCTTTAATTTCTGTACTTATTATTCCGTAACAGTAGTAGTAGGAACACATAGAAGAACCATGTCCTTCTATAATCTGTGCACGCGAAAAATTGGACACCACAAAAATCACCCCCCTCTTGTGTGGTATTGAAGTATAAAACATCAATTGATATCAGAGCGGGTTATCCTTGAAGAGGCTCACACTTTAGGAGAAGAAGATCAAGATGAGTGCACCATCTGGGAACTGGGAAGGACAGTCAACTGCTAGGCATCCACTCTTCATTGACCAATACTACTCCTGGTGGAAAAACATAATGAGAGACCATATGATTGGAGAAGATTACGAGCTATGGGATATTGTTATTGATGGTCCCTTGGCTACCATGAAGAAGAATGCCGAATGAATAGATCTCCCAAAGATAAGAGCTGACTGCACTGCTGAGGACTTGAGAAAGTGGGAGAAGAATGCCAAGGCCAAGAAATGGCTTGCGTGTGGACTTGGTCCAGATGAGTACATCAGAACTCAAAGATGTACCACTACTAAGGAAATTTGGGATACTATGCAAATGGCTCATGGAAGAACAACTTAAGTGAAGAGGTCCAGAGGTACTCTACTTTATTCTCAATATGAGTATTTCTCTACGAAGGAAGGAGAGACTATCCAAGAGATGTATACAAGGTTCACTGCACTGACTAATGAACTTAAGTCTCTTGGAAGGATTCTTCTTGAAGAAGATAAAGTTGAGAAGATTCTGACAAGGGTTCTGCTAGTTTCTTGGGAAAGCAAAATCACTGCAATTCAGGAACTTGTATACGGCCGAAATCGGGGGAGTCTGATTTCAAAGTCTCTGTTATGCCAAGCCCGAGCTCGGAAGGCTCGAAGTAAAGTTCGAGCCCAATCTCAGAATGCATACTTTGAGAGAGCATATCGAAGGCCCGACACGGCCTATCTCGAGGTAGTGCAAAATCGATGACATTCAAGAAAAGCGGGAATTTCTCAAGGGCATATAGGTCAAGGCGCAAATCTCAGGATTGGTTCGTACAAATCCGTACTTGGCGATTATACAACTGTACCAATAGTATTTCTTACTGTAAGTAGAAATGTATTTTCCCCTCCTATATAAAGGGGACTTCTACCATTTGTAAAGGCAATCAATTCACTGCTATAGAATATTCTACTATGCTTTTCTCGTTTACTGTGCTCAAGATTATTCTTCTACTTTATTGTTCTTCATTTATTGTTCATTTTTGATTGCTACTAACCGACCTCGAGACCCCAAGGCTATCGAGTTTGAGGCCCGCGTTCCTTTGGCAACATTGATTTGGTTATCATATTCTTCTTATTTACACCTAGTATTTCTTGTTTATCTACTAGTATTGAAATAAATCACATATTTTTAGAACCACAAATCAAGTATAATTGTTAACACCAATTTTTCAAGGTAAAAAGTTTGGCGCCCACCATGGGGCTAAAGATAATAGTGATTATTTTAACGCTAATTTTCTGATAACACATGTTATTCTTCACACTTTTTCTTGTCCAAGATTCTTTGATTTCAGGCTAAAATATGTCAAACTCAACAGATACACCAGTACATGGTAGCGATGGCCTCGGATTCCATGGAGAAAATAATGCAATATCTTCAGCAGCCGGTGTGCCACCACTCAACCCCGGATAGAACCTATTCCCAACCCAGTAGATGTTGGCTCACACATTGCTATAAATACCGATTTGGGTACGGACGTCGGAGGAAGCGTGCAAGGGGAAGTTCAACCCAGTGGCCAAAGGACACAGGGTCAAGGAGTTGGAGAATTTAGCATCCAAGTAATTTTTGAGATGTTATAAGCACAACTGATAGCCATCACTCAGTTACAAAGTCAGCAAAAGACTTCGAGCGGAGCGTGACCAGAAATAGCTCTTCGATTCGAGCCAACCCCCGATATATCAAGCGACAATGGGCCGAGAACTGAAAATGCTCGAGGAACTCACCAAGAGGATCGTGTCACGAGAAAATAAGATAGAGGACAACAATAAGAAAGTGGAAACCTACAACTCGAGGGTCGACCAGATCCCGGGAGAACTCCCGATATTGAAGGGACTAGATTCGAAGAAGTTTATACAGAAACCATTCCCACCGAGTGCATCTCCGAAGCCCATTCCGAAGAAGTTCCAAATGCCCGAAATCCCAAAATATAACAGGACCACAGATCCCAACGAGCATATCACCACATATACTTGTGGTATAAAAGGAAATAATTTGAAGGACGACGAGATCGAGTCCGTCCTACTAAAGAAATTTGGAGAAACCTTGTCCAAGGGGGCCATGATGTGGTATCATAACCTGCCCTCAAACTCAATAGATTCGTTTGCCATGTTGGCAGACTCATTTGTAAAGGCACATGCTGGTGCCATAAAGGTTGCAACAAGGAGGTGCGATGTATTCAAAATCAAGCAAAGAGAGAACGAGATGTTGAGGGAGTTCGTCTCCCATTTCCTGTTGGAACGAATGGAATTACCACCAGTCTCCGATGATTGGGCTGTACAGGCCTTCACACAGGAACTGAATGAACGAAGCTCACCTTGATCGAGTATCCTGCTGTAACTTGGGAGGAAGTGCACAACAGGTATCAGTCAAAATTTGGGTCGAGGACGACCAGTTGGGAGCCCCATCGGGCTCAGTATATCCAAGAAGGCTAGTAGCAAAGAAACAAAGAAATGCGGAAAGGGAGCCAAGGCTGAACAAGGAAAAACATCGGCCATACGTCGAGGACAGAAGAAACACTTCGAGGCATAACATACCTCGAAATGACCAAAGAGCGGATCGAGGCCAAAGTTCCCGGGGACTGATGAGAAAAACCATGTTTGACCGGCACTCGGGACCCATGGAAGCACCCCGATTTTCAGAATACAACTTCAACATCGATGCCTCAGACATTGTGTCAACCATCGACAAGATTAGAGATACTAGATGGCCCAAGTCCATACAAATCGATCCTTCTCAAAGGAACCCCAACGTGATGTGCAAGTACATGGTACTCATGGTCATAGGACTGAGGACTGCAGACAGCTTCGAGAGGAGGTAGCCCGATTGTTCAATGAGGGGCACCTTCGAGAATTTTTTAGCGATCGAGCAAAGAATCACTCTCGAGAAAGAGATGCAAGCAGGAAGAATGAACCAGAAGAGCCCCAACATGTCATTCACATGATCATCAGAGGAGTTGACGTCCTACATGGATCCATATTCAAACGAATGAAAGTATCTATCACAAGGGAGAAACGGACTTGGGACTATAGGCCCGAGGATACTCTCACATTCAGTGAGGAGGACATCGAGGCCTTATCTCAGCCTCACAACGATGCACTGGTAGTTTCTATCCTTTTAAATAAAGTTCAACTTAAACGTGTGCTCGTGGATCCAGGTAGTTCGTCCAATATAATCAGGTCGAGGGTCGTGGAGCAGCTCGGGCTGCTCGACCAAATCATACCCGCCCGTCGAATCCTGAATGGATTCAACATGGCGAGTGAAACAACGATGGGGAAATCATCCTCCCAGTCAATGTGGCCAGAACCATACAAGACACCAAGTTTCATGTCATCAAAGGTGACATGAGATATAATGCTCTACTTGGAAGGCCATGGATCCATAGCATGAGGGCAGTGCCATCAACTCTTCATCAAAATGATGAAGTTCCCAACAAAGGATGGCATAAAGACGATATATGGAGAGCAGCATGCAACTAAGGAGATGTTCGCGGTACATGACATGGCACCGGTATCAACATCATATACCTCGAAGAAGTCAAAGGATAAACAAGTAGCCAAATAGCAACTACAGCCCGTACCCTCGGTTGAGCCAGAGGGACAGGAGCCCGAAGAACAGGTGATCGAGGACGAGGAAGATTTCCTTACACCTCAAGCCTTTATCGCCCCCGAATAATCAGATTCAACGAAGTCCACTATCGAGGAGCTCGAACAGGTGGTATTGGTCAAGCACCTACCAGAACAAAAGGTATACCTGTGAATGGGATTAAAACCCGAACTCAGGGAAAAAATCATTCAATTCCTTATTGATAATATTGATTGCTTCGCTTGGTCCCATTTAGATATGACAGGGATCCCACCGGAGGTAACCACCCATCGACTAAGTGTCGACCCAGGTTCAAACCAGTGAAACAAAAAGGAGACCTCAATCTGAGGTAAAACATGCATTCATCAAAGACGAGGTAACTAAACTTCTAAAAATAGGATCCATTAGGGAAGTAAAATAACCCGAATGGCTAGCTAGCGTAGTGGTAGTCTCCAAGAAAGGGAATAAACTTAGAATGTGTGTAGATTAAAAGGATTTGAACAAAGCATTCCCTAAATATTCCATTTCACTGCCCAACATCGATCGATTGATCGATGCCACGGCTGGCCACGAGATCCTTACTTTTCTCGATGCCTACTCCGGGTACAACCAAATTCAAATGAACTCGGAGGACCAGGAAAAGACTTCGTTCATCATGAAGTATGGTACATATTGCTATAATGTAATGCCCTTCGGGCTAAAAAATGCAGGAGAAAAATATCAACGCCTAGTTAATAAGATGTTCGAACATCAAATAGGCGAATCTATGAAAGTTTACATTGATGACATGCTAGTTAAGTCCCTGCACAGAGAGGACCATTTGACTCATTTGCAGGTGACGTTCGATATCCTGAGAAGATACAACATGAAGCTCAACTGTTTTTGGAGTCGACTCAGGAAAATTTTTGGGCTTCATGTCAAACAAGGGGATCGAGATCAACCCCTATAAAATCAAAGACATCGAGGAGATCACCATAGTAAACAATGTGAAAGCCGTGCAACGGCTTACCGGGCGGATAACTTCCTTAGGTCGATTCATCTCGAGGTCATCAGATCGAGGCCATCATTTCTTCTCCCTACTCAAGAAAAAAACAACTTCGCGTGGACTCCGGAGTGTCAACAAGCCTTGGAAGAGTTGAAACGGTATCTCTCGAGCCCGCCCTTGCTTCATACTCCGAAGGAGGACGAAACACTATATTTATATTTGGCCGTGTCCGAGGTAGCGGTAAGTGGCGTGTTGGTTCAAGAAGATCAAGGTATGTAATTTACTATCTATTATGTAAGTCGGACCCTAGGAGATGCTGAAACTAGGTATCCACATTTAGAAAAATTATCCCTAGCATTAATAAGTCCGTCTAGAAAGTTGAAACTATATTTTCAATATCACCCTATATGTGTATTAACAACATATCCACTTCAAAACATTTTGCATAAGCCCGAGTTATCGGCCAAATGGGCCATCCAACTCGGAGGGTATGATATCAAATATCAACCTCGAACGACTATCAAGTCTTAAATTTTGGCAGACTTCATGGCCGATTTTACGCCTGCCCTCGTGCCTGAAGTAGAAAAGGAACTCTTGTTAAAAACGGGCACATCTTCGGGGGTATGGACCCTCTTCACTGACGGTGCCTCGAATGCGAAAGGGTCCGGGCTCGGTATAGTTCTAAAACCGCCTACTGGCAACATTATTAGAAAATCTGTAAAAACTTCGAAATTGACTAACAATGAGGCCGAGTATGAGGCATGATTGCAGGTCTCGAATTAGACAAAGGCCTAGGAACATAGGTCATCGAAGAAAAATGTGACTCTCTTTTGGTAGTGAACTAGGTAAACGGAAGTTTCAAGGTTCGAGAAGATAGAATGAAAAGATACTTAGAAAATCTTCAAGTAACATTGCACCGTTTCAAAGAGTGAACCGTGGTCCATGTACCTCGAGAACAGAATAGCGACGCTGATTCACTCGCAAACTTGGGTTCATCTGTCGAAGAAGATGATATTGTCCTGGGGACTATCGTCCAACTATCGAGGTCGGTAATCGAAAAGGGTCATGCCGAAATTAACTCAACAAGTCTAGTATGGGATTGGAGGATCAAGTACATCGACTACTTGAAGAATGGGAAGCTCCCCACAGACCCAAAATAATCGAGGGCCCTCCGAGCCAAAGTAGCTCGATTTTCAGTCGACGAGAATGGAACGTTATATAGGAGGACCTTAGACAGACCATTGGTAGTATGTTGGGGACCTGGGGATACTGATTATGTGCTACAAGAAATCCATGAAGGCACTTGTGGGAATCATTACGGTGCCAATTCTTTGGTTCGCAAGGTGATCAGAGCGCGGTATTACTGGGATAGCATGGAGAAGGAAACCAAGGAGTTCGTTTGAAGATGTAATAAATTCCAAAGATTTGCACCAATGATCCATCAACCCGGTAAACAACTACACTCGGTCCTATTCCGGTGGCTATTCATGAAATGGGGGATGTACATTGTTGGCCCCCTGCCAACGGCACCAGGTAAAGCTCGATTTATCTTATTTATGACTGACTACTTCTCAAAATGGGTAGAAGAGCAGGCCTTCGAAAAGATAAGAGAAAAATAAGTCATCAACTTCATATGGTATCACATCATATGTCGGTTCAGGATTCCCTCCGAGAAACATGTGATAATGGGAAGCAGTTCATCGACAACAAAGTAACAGAATTTGTCAAAGACTATAAAATCAAAAGGATCTTATCAACGCCCTATCATACCCAAGTGCAAATGGTCAAGCCGAGTCCACAAACAAAACCATCATCCAAAACTTGAAAAAGAGGTTAGATGATGCGAAGGGCAAATGGAAAGAAGTGTTGCCCGAGGTAGTCATATCGAACAACATCAAAGTCGAGCATAGGGGAGACCCCATTTTCTTTGGTATACGATCCCGAGGCGTTGATCCCAGTCGAGGTCGGGGAACCGAGCATCAGATTTCAACATACCACCGAGGACTAAAACAACGAGGCCATGAACACCTCCATCGAGCTATTAGATGAAAAGCGTGAGGCCTCATTAGTTCGAATGGCCACTCAAAATGGAAGTTACTACAACAGAAGAACGAACCTCCGCTACTTCAGAGTCGGGGACTTAGTTCTAAGAAAAGTCACCTTCAATACTCGAAACCCAGATGAAGGGAAACTAGGCCCTAATTGGGAGGGACCGTACCGCGTCCTCGGAATCGTAGGCAAATGATCCTACAAACTTAGCACAATGGAAGGCGAGCAACTACCAAGCAATTGGAATATATCATTGCTCAAACGTAATTATTTCTGAGGTATGACCTTTTCCTTTTTTGGTTTATATTTTATACTAACTCCTTACAGGTGTTCGATTGGAGATATCGACGCACCCTTAAACTCGAAGACCTTGGGTTTTAAAGCATCCGTTGCACTCTTTTTCCCTTAAATCGGGTTTTATACCAAATGGGTTTTACCGGCAAGGTTTTTTAACGAGGCAACCTCTATATGCTACCTAAGGAAAACTCAACAAGTACTCAAGGATTCTTTTCAATCAACCTCGAATACTGGAGTGCATCACCCTTGGAGGTTACATTTTCGAAGAAAACATGTCATGCCAAGGAGGGCCTCGATAGGAGAATGTTGTAATGGGCCAAACGGTCAAATGAATCGTGTCCATATAGAATAGTAGATTCCCCGATAGCAAAAACATGTACGCATGTATCGATTACTCATAGAAGCACTCTTATTATATCGAAACACTTTTGTGCCTCGAAGAAGTCTACTATTTTCACATTTAGTGGCTCAAGGGCCAAATATACTCGAATACTCGGAGACTGTCATCGACAGTCAACACGACGAACCATAAAAAACTCGAGCCTATACGACCTCAACGAGGCAAAACCTTATAAGACCTCAATGGGTCAAACTCGAACTTATAAGACCTCAATGAGGCAAACTCGAACTTCTAAGACCTCAATGAGGCATACACGAACTTATAAGACTCAATGACGTATACACGAACTTATAAGACCTTAAAAAGGCATCCCATAGATATTAAGGTCAAGGCCATCTCGCTCGGGGCTAAAGGCTACATCCATATAAAAAACTATGGTCATATGAAAAGGCTACAACTGAAATAATGCGGCTCAGAGATGTCCGACTTCCTCCATAAAACTAAAGGCCTTCAAACACTTCCAAAAACCAGTTAAATCAGGCTACCCTCGGCATAAGAAAAAGGGCTTCGATAAAATCAGCCCCGAATAATATGAAGGCTTCGAAAACGTCAGCCTTCGAAAAAAACCCAAGAGGTATTCAACTATCGTTGCACATCGACTTGAAAATGAGGTTCTCAACAATCGAACCATCAAAAAGTCAAACGAATATAAAAAAATGCCAAGGCATAACAAAAGTTTTACAAGTCTTTAGCCAAAAAGGGGGAAAATTGTAGGCATTTTAGAGGTCGAATTGACCCAATCTAAAAAGAGCCTAAGGGACGATATGTAAGAGCCTAAGGGCCAATCTAAAGATCCTAAGGGCCAATCTAAAGAGCCTAAGGGACAATCTAAAGAGCCTAAGGGCCAACCTAAGGGCCTATGTTTTAAAGTCCAAGGGCTGATACTTAAAGAACTTAAAGGCTGAAGCACATCACGCTCGGAACCTTACCCAGTTCGGACTCGAAAGTCCCGAGCTAAATCTTAGCTCGAAGATCGGACCCTAAGTGGTCACCTATTATCGAGCGATGATTGAACACGAAACCTAAGGGTATTATATTCTAGGTCCGACGACCTCGAGTCATCTACCAAAAACACTTTAGCAACATGACGCATCAATACAGTCCAGCCCATAACCTGTGCAACTCCTGCACCCTATAGCAACATCTCACGACTCAAATCATAGAAAGGATTCACAGGGGAGGACTATCTTTCCATTAACAATTACCATCACAACCCCATGCTAAAAGCCTGGCACACATTGTATAATCAGAACACACGAATCTGACACCAAGGATCATACCTCCACTTAATTCCGCTATAACGCGTGATCCCATCCAAACGCCGGTCCATATGAAATACTTCAAGCCACCTTTCTCAAATTCAATAACCATGCGCAATTCGACATCAAGTACTCCAAGTGCATTTCTATTACCACGGGGAAATCGAACGATACCATGCGAAACAAATCCAGAAAGAACATAACCAATATGTCTCAAACCCGCAATATCCAATTACTTACAATTACTCAATTCTAGCTATAAATCCCAGTTAGAGCCGCACCATATGTGACTATAACCAACGATCACAACTCCTCGCAACACCGAAGGGTAACTCATACATCACTCCAGAACACGAATAAACTCAATGACAATCGAATGGTACATCCCTTAACAATAGAAATTCGGAGTCAACAATTCCGACCCGGTGCAGAACACACACTCATACTGGCCTACCAATAACCCTAAATCAACGCTGGTCACCCACACAGATAGATAACTCACCGAAAGTTCACAATGATTGAACCATGGTACATCCTAACATCTAACTAGCATTGCTCGCATCTTCACAGTTCACTACCACAACTCAAGAGCATTTCTAAGAACTAAGCTACGCAGGTCACCGAAACTCAAGAGCATTTCTAAGAAACACTTGTAAAAACTCATTAACTCATGAACACCTAAAGAACTAATCGTATCCCTTACCATGCCGATCCGACCTACTACCAAGTTGTCCTATTTATCCAAGTTCCTTCTGACTTACCTGCGAATTGGTACTTCTCCTTTCCATAATACCGCAATTCTCAACCCAGACTCATCACACGAGACCCAAGCATAACACCATACTGTCTAAGGATCGTAAGCCGCTGAATACTCTCTCAAATATCGCCAAAAGTAAAACATTCAAAATACTTACCCTGAAGAACTTCCTTTGAATCTAAAGCCATTACCTTCACTTTCCTGATACTGATATGTAGAAATGCCACACGTCTTGGCACCCTCCAACGTAAATCTCACTTCTAGCCCAAAACACACCTTGAAGATTCCTAATTGCTATATTTAACCTTGAATCCGTCAGATCCATTCTTGAGAGTCATCCACTCTACAAAAATCTCGATTACACCGATCAAGCAGACATAACGACCTGACCCCGTTTGCACAGCAACATACTAGGAAGTAATCCACACACTGGAAGCAACAAGCAACTCCATACACTGCACCCACTACACCACTTACAATTACAACTCAAGGCATTCCATGATTCTTATGAACCCATAAAGCATAACACAACCCCTATCCAGAATTTCTTTTATTCAAGTCATTCTCGATCTCAACCCCTGCAGGTCATAACTGATTCACCAGTATACCTCGAACCGAACCGAACACATCACATAATCATGCAACCAACTTATCATTAGCAGACTCCCCCACTTGGCTCAAAGCCATAGATCAAAACAAACAGTAACTCATAATGACCATACGCTAACCCCACCGCCATACCACTGTGAGATTCAACTAAATCCTTCATAAGCTCATATATAACTCAAGCCATTTAACATCCCCAATCATCTCCAACCTCGCATTCACCATTGCAACAGCCGTGCTAACTTCCACAAGTGATCTAAACTCAAATTGCAACATATATCAATTACTGGTAAAAGAGAACTTGCTACAAAACAACATAAGGATCACACAACCTCAGAACACCTCGCAGGAAATAGCCCTGCATGCTTAGCCTCACACTGATATCTCTCTATACATTTCCGAAGTTCATAGCTATTACGCAATCGCTTTACCCTTCTACATTAGAACAAACTAATGCCTACCCTCGAGACATCACCATAAGCGGTATAAGAACCTGAAGCTGATGGCAGAACTAACACTGGAGCGGTGGTCAAAGAAATCTTGAGCTTTTGGAAGCCCTCCCCACACTCGTCTGACCACCTGAATACCCTCACTGGACATCACGTGCCCCAAGAATGCTACTGAACCGAGCCAAAAATTCACACCTGGAGAACTTTGCATAAAGCTTCTCCTCCATCAATCTCTGTAATACCCTCCTCAAATGCTGAGTATGCTCCTCCTGGCTACGTGAGTACGCCAAAATGCTATCATTTAATACAATAATGAATGAGTATAAAAATAGCTAGGATACACTGTTAGTCAAATACATGAACGCTACCGGGGCATTGACCAGCTTAAAAGACATCACCAGGAACTCATAACACAACAGAATGATCCGCTTCACTCCACAACTAAACAACATGAGAGGTCTTCCTATACACTCACAACTTGAAGCCATATGCCAACTCGAGATAGAAATCAAACACCCAATAGTTCTTTCCACATATCCAGCCCATCCCTTTTTGTCACAACCAAGCGATATGAACACATCTCACCCTCAAATCACACTCACCACATAGTCATCCAGTAACAAAACCCCACTGATAAGGACACAAACGAATATAGAAGTCCCCAAACACATGTGCTCACACAATGAAATCTCAACGCTCAAGCCACAGACAGAATCCGGCCTTAAGTCCTCCAGACTGGCCCATTATCCGCATGCTAAAATCACATTTCATCCATGGAAGTCACAAGCCATCGATGCACAACTGATACCAAGCGCTCACGTGCGCATTCAAATGCATGGAGGGAATTCAAGAGTTACGCTTTGGCTGGATAAAATGGATTCGCACGACAAGAATTCAAGAATGTGAACTTTTCCTAAGGGTTCTGTAGACTCTCGAAGATAAGTACAAACATCGCCATGCAAGACTCTACTAAACCTTCTCATGACTGGTGAGTCCTATGTAACCTAGCGCTCTGATACCAACTTGTCACGACCTCAAATCTAAACTAGTCATGATGGCACCTATCGTGGGACTAGGCCGGCCAAATTAAAACTCAAAACGTAAAGCATCTTTCATTATATCATTATTAAACTGATAATCCATAAAGGTTTCATTTAATCATTTTAAAGCAGCTACCGCTACACCAAAGTTAAATACAACCCCCAAGATCCCGGAGTCACTGGTCATGATCATCTACACAAAATACACAACTCTGGAAAATAAACTCTATGATAGTAAGCAGGAGAGATAGCAGGGCTGCGGACGCGTGCAACTACCTCGCAAAATCTCCGAGAAGTCTCTGGAACAGATACACATCTCACTCTGCCCTAGCACCTGGATCTGCACACAAGGTGTAGGGAGTAATGTGAGTACGCCTACTTAGTAGTAATGAAAATAAATCAGGTCTGAGCAGTAAGAAACACATAAAGTCAAATCATCATTTCACAATAAGCACAGTCTTTCTTTTCAACAGTGAATACGTTAAATCATCACGCCTAAAAAGCCACTTTCAGTAAAAATCCCTTGAAAAGTGTAGTTTCCAACAATTTCAGAAAAATGTCCAAGAAGTTTAGTGTAAAAATGAAGAAAATCATAAGTAGCCAATCGGGCAAAAACATGAATAAGAAACTGCCCCTCGGGCGTAACATCACTCAAAATCAGCCCTCGTGCATACCTCGCAGTCATTCATAATCAGCCACTCGGGCAACCTCATAGTCACTCATAATCAGCCCCTCAGACAACTTCACAGTCACTCATACCTCCCAATCACTCGTCACTCGGCACTCGGAACTCGCACTCAGTAGGTACTTGCGCTCACTGGGGGTGTGTACAGACTCCGGAGAGACTCCTTTAGCCCAAGCGCTAATATCAAGCCACCTGGTGGCATATCATATCCTCACAATCAGGCCCTCGGCCTCACTTAGTCAGAAACTCTCAAAAAAGCCACTCGGGCTGTTAGTAAAACGGGGTACTTGACCGAAAAACATCATTTTATATCTCAAAATAGTGTAAATAAGGCTGAGTTTCGAAATCAGTTAAACATAACATGACTGAGTGTAAATCATAAGTCAACACAGTGAGGAATAGTAGTAAAAGCCCCCAAGGGATCTAAACAGGTCGGCACAAGGCCCAAAACATGGCTTACAACCCAAATATAACAATAGTCCGAAAACACGATTTAACATATGATTTAAAAGTAAATATGCAACTCAATAGTTTCCACGGGAAGGACCAAGTCCAAATCCCCAATTAGTGCATGCCACACACTCGTCATCTAGCATGTGCGCCATTCCAAAAATAGTGAGAAAGTACGAAGTCCGGGGTTTCATACCCTCAGGACAAGATTTAAAATCATTACTTACCTTAAACCGGCCCAAATACTAATCTGTGATTCTCTTGCCTCTCGAATCGGCTCCCGATTGCTCCGAATCTAACAAAAACCAGATTAATATCATCAATATACACTAAAGAAACAAAGCCCACTTAAAAATTATCAATTTTAACCAAAATTCCCGAAATTGGCCAAACCCGACCCCCGAGCCCACGCCTCGGAATTCTATAAAAAATCACATCAAAAGAATCCTCATCCTTTCCCGAGTCTATGCATACCAAGAGCATCAAAATCGGACCTCAAATGGTCCCTCAAATCCTCATTTTAAACTCTCTAATTACAAGCCCTAATTATCCAATTTTATACTAATTTCCTACAAATTTCACCACTAATCAGTCCATAAATCACACATAAACGAGCTTTTAAGTCCAAAAGTCTTACCTCCACGCATCACTCTCGATTTCCCTCTTCAAAACCCTTCAAAATCTTCAAACCCGTGCAACAATGGAGGAAAAATGACCAAAATCCGCTAAGGGTCCTATTTATATGTTTTGCCCAGGAATTTCCGCACCTGCGGACCCGGGTGCGCACCTGCGGGAATCACCTAAAAGCTAATTTTCCGCACCTGCGGTCTTCCTCCATTCCACCCAAAATCCGCATCTGCTGTCTCTTGTCCGCTTCTGCAGGCCCCCACCTGCACCAACAACTTCAGCTGCAATTTTCAAACTTTAAATCCCCCGATGGCTATCCGAAATCACCCCGAGCCCCTGGGGACCCCAACCAAACATGCCAACACATCCCATAACCTTATTCAGACTTAGTTGAGCCATCGAAACACCAAGAACAACGCAAAACATCAAATTCACCTCGGATTCAAGCCTATGAACTTTGAAACTTCTAAATTCCGCCAAGGATGCCAAAACCATCCAAAACACTTCTGATTGACCTGAAAATTTGCACACATGTCCAAAATGTCACTACGAACCTGCTCCAAATTCCGAAATTCCATTCCGACCCTTATAACCTATTTTCCATTGTCGACCAAAAATCACCAAAAACTAACTTTCGCCAATTCAAGCCTAATTCTACACCGGACATCAAAACCACATTCCAAACACACTCCTAAGTCCTAAATCACCTAACGAAGCTATCTGAACCATAAAATCTACATTCTGTGGCCGTTTACCAAAAGACGAAGTGTCTCATTTATCTTTAAAAATAGCTCTGGACCCTAGCTAAACAATCTAACACAACTTAATGAAGCTGAACCACATATAATGAAGATGAAATGGAGGAAACTGGGCTATTACTATCGGAACGACCGGCCGGGCCGTTACATTATGAAATTTCCAAAATCTACAACCGATGCTGAAACATGTCAAAACTAGTCCGAATGACCTCAAATTTTACACACAGGTCATAAATGACACTACAGACCTAAAACCACTCTCAAAATCCCATTCCGAGTCCGATATCAAAATTTCACCTATCGGCCTAAATCACCGAAATTCTAACTTTCGCCAATTCAAGCCTAAATCTACTACAGACCTCGAAAACACATTCCGAACACGCTCCTAACCCCTAAATCACCCAACGGAGCTAACAGAGTCGACATAATTCCATTCCGGATCCGTCTTCACACAGTTCTAACTACAGTCCGATTTCTAAAGCTTAAACTCATAGATAGGGACTATGTGTCCAAAAACCCTCAGAATTTCGCAACTAATCATTCCGACAAGTCCCATATGAAGATATAAAAGTGGGGAAAGAAGTTATTAGGGGATTGGGGTGCCAACTCTCAAAACGATCAACCGGGTCGTTACATTCTCCCCCTCTTAAGAAAAACGTTCGTCCTCGAACGAGTATAGAGACATACCTGAAGCTGTAAAAAGATGAGGGTACTGACTGCGCATATCCTGCTCGGTCTCCAAAGTCGCCTCCTCGATCGGCTGACCCCTCCACTGAACCTTGACTGATGCAATATTCTTTGACCTGAGCTTTCTGACCTGTCTATCCATTATAGCTACTGGCTCCTCAACATATGATAGGTCCTTGTCCAACAGGACTAAACTGAAATCCAAAACATGGGTTGGGTCACCATGATACTTCCGGAGCATGGAGATGTGGAATACCGGATGAACCCTTGCTAGGTTGGGAGGCAAGGGTAACTCATAAGCAACCTCCCCAACACACCGAAACACCTCAAAAGGGCCAATAAATCTCGGACTCAGCTTACCCTTCTTGCCAAACCTCATGACGCCCTTCATAGGCGATACCCCGAAGCAAAACCCGATCACCAGCCATAAATGCAAATCATGAACCTTCCGGTCCGCGTAACTCTTATGCCTGGTGAGCTGTGCGAAGTCTCTCCTGAATCACCTTCACCTTGTCCAGGGCATCCTGGGCCAAATCTGTACCCAACAATCGGGCCTCGCCCGACTCAAACCATCCCACTAGAGACCGACACCGTCTACCATATAAAGCCTCACACAACACCATCTTAGTGTTGGACTAGTAGCTATTATTATAAGCAAACTCTTCCAGTGGAAAGTGTCGGTCCCATGACCCTCCAAAATCCATCACACAGGCACAGAGCATATCCTCAAAAATCTGAATCGTGCGGTGGGACTACCCGTCCGTCTGAGGGTTAAAGGCTGTACTCAAATCTATCCTGGTGCCTAGCTCCTGCTGAACGACTCTCCATAACCGCAAAGTGAACTGTGTACCTCTGTCTGAAATGATAGATACTGGAATACTGTGGAGGCGAACAATCTCCCTAATATAAATCTCCGCCAACCTCTCGGAGGAGTATGTAGTCAACACCGGAATGAAATGGGCTGACTTGGTCAGCCGATCCACAATCACCCAAATAGCATCAGACTTTTTCAATGTCCGAGGAAGTCCAACCACAAAGTGCATGGTGATCCGCTCCCACTTCCACTTTGGAAGCTCAATCTGCTGAAGTAACCCTCCTGGCCTCTGATGCTCATAATTGACTTGCTGACAGTTGAGACACTTGGCTACAAACTCCACTATATCCTTTTTCATCCTTCTCCACCAATAAAGCTGTCTCAAATCCTGGTACATCTTCGCGGTACCTGGATGAATGGAATACCGCGAGCTATGGGCCTCCTCAAGAATCAACTCCCGAAGACCATCCACATTGGGCACACAGATCCGACCTTGCATCCTCATCACAACGTCATCTCCTATAGTCACATCCCTGGAGTCACCTCACCGAACCCTGTCCTGAAGAACCAGAAGGTGGGGATCATCATAGTGGCACTCTCGAATGCGGTCATAAAGAGAAGACCGAGCCACCACACAAGCTAAAACCCGGCAAGGCTCTGAAAGATTCAATCTCACGAGCTGAATGGCTAAGGACTAAACATCCAAGGCTAAGGGCCTCTCAACTGCCGAAAGATATGCCAAACTCCCCGGACTCTCCGCCCAACGACTCAAAGTGTCGGCCACCACATTGGCCTTCCCCGGGTTGTATAATATAGTGATGTCATAGTCCTTTAGTAACTCTAACCATCTCCGCTGGCGCAAATTGAGGTCCTTCTGCCTGAACAAGTGCTGCAAACTCCGGTGATCCGTGTAACTCTCACAGGGAAAATCGTACAAATAATGAGGCCAGATCTTTAGGGCATGAACAATAGATGCTAACTCGAGGTCATGAACCGGATAATTCTTCTCATGAACCTTCAACTACCGGGACACGTAGGCAATCACCCTACCGTCCTGCAGCAATACCGCTCCAAGACCAATCCTCGAGGCATCGCAATAGACTGTGTAGGACCCCGAACCTGTAGGCAACACTAATACTGGGGCCGAAGTCAAAGCTGTTTTGAGCTTCTGAAAGCTCTCCTCACACTCCTCGGTCCACCTGAACAGTTCTGGGTCAGTCTGGTCATAGGTTCTGCAATAGAACAAAATCCCTCTACAAAGCGACGGTAGTACCCTGCCAAACCAAGGAAAGTGCGGATCTCCATAGCTGATGACGACCTAGGCCAACTATGAACCGCCTCCACCTTCTTCGGATCTACTTTGATCCCATCCCAAGACACTATGTGGCCCAAGAATGCCACTGAATCAAGCCAGAACTCACACTTAGAGAATTTTGCATACAATCTCTTCTCCCTCAAAGTCTGAAGCACAGTCCTCAGGTGCTGCTCATGATCTTCCCATGATCGGGAATACACTAGAATTTCGTCAATAAACACAATGAAGAAGGAATCAAGATAAGGCCGAAACACACTGTGCACCAAATGCATAAAAGCTGCTGGGGCATTGGTCAACCCAAATGACATAACAAGAAACTCATACTGGCCATATCTGGTCCTGAAGGCAGTCTTCGGGATATCCGGCTCCCGAATCTTCAACTGATGATAGACAGAACACAAGTATATCTTGGAGAATACTCTGGAACCCTGTAGCTGGTCGAATAAATCATCAATGCGAGACAAAGGATGCCTGTTCTTCACGGTGACCTTGTTCAATTGCCGATAATCAATACACATACGCATAGAACCATCCTTTTTCTTCACAAATAATACCGGAGCACCCCAAGATGATACACTGGTCTGATGAAACCCTTATCAAGCAACTCTTGTAACTGATCCTTCAACTCCCTTAACTCAGGAGGAGCCATACAGTAAGGAGGGATAGAAACGGGCTGAGTGCCCAGCAACAAATCAATGCCGAAATCAATATCTCTATCGGGCGGCATACCCGGAAGATCAGCTGGGAATACATCAGAAAAGTCCCTCACTAGTGGGACTGAATCAACTGGAGGGGTATCAACACTGACATCTCTCACATAGTCCAAATACGCATCACACCCCTTCTTAACCATCCGCTAATGAAATGACCTTGCGGGGAGTATACCCTAAGGTACCTCTCCACTCTAATCTCGGCAAGCCTGGACTAGCCAGCGTCACAATCTTAGCGTGACAATCAAGAATGGCATAATGGGGTGACAACCAGTCCATGCCCAAGATAACATCAAAATCTACCATGCTGAGTAATAACAAATCATCCCTGGTCTCAAAATCACTAATAGAAATCAAACACGACCGATATACGCGGTCCCCAACTAGAGAGTCTCCCACAGGAGTAGATACATAAATAGGGGAACTCAAAGAATCCCGAGATATCCCGAAATGTGGAGCAAAATAAGAGGACACATATGAATAGGTAGAGCCTGGATCAAATAGTACTGATGCATCCCTATGAAAGACAGGGACAATACCTGTGATGATTGAGTCTGAAGCAACGACCTCGAAATAGGCTGGAAGGGCATAGTATCTGGCCTGGCCTCCCCCTCTAGGGCTACCTCTACCTCCCCGACGCCCACCTCGAGCTGACTGAGGAGGTGGAGTGGCAGCTATAGCTGGAAGAATAGCCGGAGGACCTGGAGGAGCACGTGGAGGCTCATAAAATTGTGGAGGTGCACCCCTCCTGGCCCTGGGGCAATCTCTAATCATGTGACGAGTGCCACCATACTCAAAACAAGCCCTCGGAGGACGCTGCGGCTGAGACTGAATAGGAGCTGGCCTGTTGGGCTGGCCGGTAAATGCACCTCGAACTGGAGGCACACTAGATACTGGCGATGTATAATAGGACTCCTAAGGTCTAGGAGGAGCTGGAATACTGTTGGCTACTGGAAGGGCTGAGTGAATAGGACGACCCCCAAAGCCCCTACTGTAACGTGCTACTAGTGCACGAGCTCTTGAAAATGGCCAGTCTCTCCAGACCTCTTCGCCTCTCTCTCCTCTCGGTCCCGGGAGAACATTCCCTCTACTCTCCTGGCAATACTCACTGCCTACTGATAAGTGATGTCCATCTCCAACTCTCTGGCCATAGTGGTCCGAATACTAGGGTGAAGTCCCTCAATGAAGCAGCGAACGCGCTCTCTGACTGTGGAAACCAAGGCTGGTGCATGCCGAGCTAACTCACTGAAATAGACTGCATACTCCGACACGGTCATAGCACCCTGGTGCAACTGTTCGAACTCCGCGCCAAGTATCGCTGAGGCTCTGAGGGACATACTCTCGCAGAAACATCTCTGAAAAGTGAGTCCAAGTGAGTGAGGCTGCCTCGTCTGGACTACTCAGCTCATAGGCCCGCCACCACTGATATGCCGCTCCCCTCAGCTGGAAAGCGGTGAAAGAAACCCCACTGGTCTCCATAATGCCCATGGTGCAGAGAATACGATGACACTCCTCAAGAAAACCTAGAGCGTCATCTGAAGCTAGTCCTCTGAAAATAGGTGGGTGGTACTTCTTGTACCTCTCAAGTCTGAGCTGCTCTGCGTCAGAAGCAGCTACCCTGGTCCCATGCTGTACTGGAGCCACTGGGGGCATAGGAATATACCCCGGGGCCTGATCAACCTGGCCCCTCTGCTCAGGATTGCGGGCTGCGGGAGTCTGTGCCCTCCCCCGGCCTGAGATGTAGCGGGAGCTATCGCAAGTAGTCCAACATGAGCTAGAGTGCTGAACATGCTCATGAACTGAGCTAAAGTCTCCTGTAAGGCTGGAGCAGAAATAGGGACCTCCGGTGCCGGCTCTCCAGCTGGAGCTGCTGTAGGCTCCTCTGTCGCTGCTCTCGCTGGTGCTCGGGCTGCACCGCCTGGTCGTCCTCTACCCCGACCCCAGCCTCTACTAGGGGGATCGGGTTCCTAGTCGTCGGTCCTCCCAGTACGGGTCCTCACCATCTGCGGGAAAGAATAGAATAGAATTTTAGAATTTTGATGTAAATAAGTCGCACGACAAGGAAATCAAAGAAAAATATGATTGTTCTTAACAGTTACATAGCCTCCCGAAGATAGATACGGATGTCTCCGCACCGATCCATGAGACTCTAATAAACCGGCTTGTGACTTGTGACTCCTATGAACCTAGACGCTCTGATACCAAGTTGTCACGACCCGATTTACCCTCCGAAGGTGTCGTGACGACACCTAGTCTCTACGACTAGGTAAGCCTAATACAACGGGGAAAAATCAAAATAAAATGCAAGAAATAAAGGGGATAAGAGCAATGACATAAATAACGTACTGCCCGCTCGGCTCATACAAAATATAACTTCCCAAAACCCGGAATGTCACAAACAATCAGAAGCTTCTAACACTACTGTAGCTCTAACCAAAACTGAAAAGAAAGTACATAAGAACATTTCTACAAGATAGAATAGAAGGAGACTCGGAGGATTCTGCGGACGCGGCAGAAGTACCTTGCAGTCTCCCGGAATCAGCAGCAGCAACTAACCACGAGGCTGATAGCTCGTACCTGGATCTGCACACGAAAACATGTGCAGGAAAGGGCATGAGTACACCACATTTGGTACCCAGTAGGTGCCAAGCCTAATCCCGGTCAAGTAGTGACGAGGTCAGTTAAGGCTATACTGGATTTCTAAATAAGTCAGTTTAAAACAATACAAAAAATAGGTAAAGTCTACAATGAACAGTTTAAGGAAAACAATATAAGTTTTACAGTAAAGAAAATCCTCGGCTCAACACAATATATCACCACATGGCATCTCTCGGGATACCGTCCCGTAGTTCCAAATGATTATGCAGTACATGGGGATCTTCCGGAATATGTCCGTAGTCCCAAAATAAATATGCAGTACAAGGGGATCTCGCGGAATACTTTCGTAGTCCCAACGTAAATATGCAGTACAGAGGGATCTACCGAAATACGTCCGTAGTCCCAAAATAAATATGCAGTATAGGAGGATCTCCCGGAATACACCCGTAGTCCCAATTTAAATATGAAATGCAAATGAATGCCGGATAAGGTTCATTTAAATAGTTCAGGAGAAAAATCACAGGCAAGACAAATATAGGACTAACTAAGCATGGTGCACATAGTATCACATAGGGAATTAAGGTAAAACAGGTAGACATGCTCCTTCCTAATCTAGACTACACAATTAGTACATTAAACAGTGAAATAAGAGTGAAATGATTTATAGTATGGAAGGAAAAATGGATTTTTTAGCAACAATGGCCCGTGTACGTACTCTTCACCTCACGTACATGGCGTCCATACATCAAATAGTATCAAAACAACCTAAGGGAAAATTCTCAACACAGAGTTAAGCAAGCCACTTACCTCGACTGCTCAATTCAACCCGGAATCACGTTCTTGCCACGAGTACCCGCCTCCAAATGGCCCAAATCTATTCAATTCAATTGCATAATGTAAATATAACTTTAAGAAAGTAATCTAACTAATAAATTCGAAGCTAATACGCGAATTTAGAAAAATTGCCGAAAAAGTCCCCTAGGCCCACGTCTCAAAATCGAGTAAGAGTTAAAATTTCGGAAACCCGTTCACTCAAGAGTCTAACCATACAAAAATCACTCGAATCAGATACCAAAATCTTGCTCAAAACTCAAAAACTCGTTTTAAGAATTTTATCCAAATTTTTCCAAATTTTCACCCCAAATTCAAAATTGAAGGATGAATTTAAGCATAGATTCGTGGAAATTAGTCAAAATCGAGTAGGAATTACTTACCCAATTTGCCCAGGTGAAAATCTCTTCAAAAATTGCACTTTCCTGAGCTCCCAAGATCAAAATATGAAATATGGCTCAAACCCTCGATTTGGGTATTTAAGATTCTGCCTAGGCATTAATCTTCACTGTGATCACGGACACCCAGTCGCGATCGCGAAGAGCAACTCACACGCGCCCTCAGAATAGACTACGCGATCGCGGAAATCCGTTCGCAAACGCAGGGCTATACTTCCCAGACCTACGCGGTCACGGTTGACTTCACACGACTGTGTAGAGAACACTCGATTTTCCACTACTGCCCTATTCCTTCTATGCGAACACGACATAGCCCATGCGAACGCAGTGGTCAAGCTGCCTACCCTACGCGATCGCGTCCCTTCTCTTGCGATTGCGATGCACGAATTTTAGATGGGCCAAAAATTGTCCTACGCGATAGCGGACTACCTCACGTGATCGCGATGAAGGAAAACCTGCTGCACTCACACCAGAAAAGCAGCAATCAAACACAAGGCTAAAAATGCCCGTTGAGCATCCGAAACTCACCCGAGGCCCCCGGGACATCGAACAAACTTACCAACCAGTCCTAATACCTTATCCAAACTTAGTCGAGCCTTCAGAACTCATCACGTAACATAAAAATCACCAATTATGCATGGATTCAAGCCTACGAACTTATGAAATTTCCAAAATCTACAACCGATGCCGAAACACGTCAAAACTAGTCCGAATGACCTCAAATTTTACATACAGGTCATAAATGACACTACAGACCTACATGCAGTCTAGGAATCCCATTCCGAGCCCGATATCAAAATTTCACTTATCAGCCGAAATCGCCGAAATTCTAACTTTCGCCAATTCAAGCCTAAATCTACTACAGACCTCGAGAACACATTCTAAACACGCTCCTAACCCCAAAATCATGCAACGGAGCTAATGGAGTCGACATAATTCCATTCTGGATCCGTCTTCACATAGTTCCAACTATGGCCCGATTTCTAAAGCTTAAACTCATATATAGGGACTATGTGTCCAAAAACTCTCCGAATTTCGCAACTAATCATTCCGACAAGTCCCATAAGCAGATATAAAAGTGGGGAAAGCAGTTATTAGGGGATCGGGGCGCCAACTCTCAAAATGACCGATCGGGTCGTTACATGATCGCTGAAAACAACAAAGGCTGTACTCAATTCAATTTACAAAGAGCTCTAAAAGAAAACACTCTTGCAACCCAAGAGGACTGGATTAGGATACCACATTGGTTCCGAACCAATATAAAATTTTTTGGTGTCATTTACTTTATCGCTCTCATATTATATTCTGCTCCTTTACTGTTTATTGTGATTAACACTTGTTTGAATCGAAAGGACTAACAGTTCTGTGCAGGTTGTCTCTGCATAAGTCGGCTAGGTTTGAAGAGTAGTCGACTAAAAATTTAAAAAGTCTACAATTGACCCCCCCCCCCTTCTTGTACTTTCAATTGGTATCATAACAGGTCTCACATCTTATTTTTTGATTAAAAGTAAGTGAGAAAAGATCCATGGCAGGTCATCAAATTGTTGGAACCATACTTCAAGAGGACACTCAACAAGAAGGCCACCGTACTTCAATAGTCAATACTATAGCCATTGGAAAGAAAGAATGAAAGTTTATTTTCAATCAATAGTGTCACGACCCAAAATTCATTAAGGTCGTGATGGCGCCGAACCCCACTGTCAGGCAAGCCAATACTTAAAAATAAATAAAATCTTTATTTTAAAATTCTTGAAGTCATTCTTTTCTTTTCTTCATTCTTCTTAAATAATAATTAGCGAACTTCCTATGAGTAAACAATAATATCTTTAGAAAATTAAATAGTGAATAAATCCCATAATTATCCCAGAACCCGGTGTCACAAGTGCATGAGAAAATTTCTAAGAAAGAAGTATACATGTAATACAATGCTTGTCCGGAGTATGAACTGAACAAGGAATTTAAAATACAATAAAATACATCTGAGGGAGACTCTGCCGGTTGCGGGTCGTCTCGGGATGATGCAGCTCGTCTAAGTCTCCAGGTCAGCCACATCGCTGCGTCAAGCAGGGCCACTAGCTATGAATTTACCTGTGCAATAAAATGCATAACAAGTGTAGTATGAGTACGAAAACAACGTGTACTCAGTAAGTATCCCGCCTAACCTCGAAGAAGTAGTGACGAGAGGTTGACTTTGAAACTTACTAGAGGTCCAACAATATCAAGTGCACTAAAGAAATGAAGTAATATAAAGCAATGTAAATACATGAGACATACAAGTATAGATTTCGTGGTACAATTTCCCTCTTTACGATTTACTCAACTCTCTACTAGCAAGTTCCCTCCGTAACCGAAGCATATAAATAAATATAGTGGATTTCATCAAAGAGGTTTTCATAATCCAAATTAGGGGAAAAACCCTCAGATGAACTCGCTTTTTTCCAAATATTTCGCACGATTCCACGAGGATAATTTAGATATAGGAAATGCCGAGGCGTACGACCCGATCCAACATAAAAGCAAACTGTGCACTGCCGAAGGGTCGAACGGCTTGAACCATAAATGCATCTTTTAACTTGCTGTGGCGTACGACCCACTCCCATGAGAGTGTGGTAAATAAATCCTGCCGAGGCGAACAGACCGATCCCATAAGAGTGTGGTACATAAATCATGCCGAGGCGAACTGCCTGATCCCATAAGAGTGTGGTAGGAGGACTTACCCCGCTCGCGAATCATACATGTGATGCGGCTACACATAGTTTTCTCGAGTTATAAAAGTATTTTTCCATTTCTTTTCAAAACATGAACTTTCAGTTAAAGCTTTCAAGATTCCCATTTTTATAAATTTTTTTGATTCCTTTCAATACTATCTAATAAGTATGCTCAATCCAGCCTCTTCACAACGCAAACAATAACACAAATAAAGTATAATAACAACAAAGCATGGTGTAAGCCTAAAACTACCCGGACATAGGCATAACTAGTAGCTACGTACGGACTCACGTCACTTCGTGCATACGTAACCCCCACAAATAGTAGCACATATTTAATTAGATCACCTAGGGGGACAATTCCCCCTCACAAGGTTAGAGAAAAGACTTACCTCGCTCCGAAGATTCATAGCCAGCCTCCAAGCCCTTCCAATGACTCAAATTGATGCACAACGCCCCAAAACTATCCAAAACGGGCAAACCAATGAAAATATACTCTAATACTTATAACAATTTAATTTATATAAATTTTCTAATTCCAATCGGAAAGTTGACCAAATTTCCTTCGGGACCACGCGCCCGGATTCCAAAATTTCTCGAAGATAAACTCTACCCATAGCCTTACTAACTCAAATATACAATTTACTCTAATTTCATGCTCAAATTCGTGGTCAAAATTCAAGAATGCAAATTCTAGGTTTTTCTTCAAAATTTCCAACTTTTCCACATTTTTTCATCTTCAGATCCATGTATAAACCTTGTATTTAACTTGGAATGAGTAGAAACAACTTACCTTGACATAGATGAGGAAAATTCCCACTTGAAGCCCTCCAAGAATCGCCCCAACAAGGGAAAAATGAGAAGAAATGGCCAAAACCCGTCTATTAAAACACTTCACTGCCTCCATTCCTTCCGCACCTGCGGTGGCTACGCCCGCACCTGCGAGCCCGCAGGTGCGACCAAACTCTCGCACCTGCGGCTTCCTCATTCCCAGCCGGATCTTCACCTGCTCTCCCTCGTCCGCATCTGCGCCTTCGTAGGTGCAAAAATGACTTCGCACCTGCGGCCCCCAGCCAAGCCACCCTTTTCCGCTTCGGAGACACCTTAGCCGTACCTGTAGTGCCGCACCTGTGGCCAAAACCTCGCAGGTGCGGTCACACCAGATGACAACAGCCTCAACTTTTTCTTAACTCCAAATTTGATCCGTTACCCACCCGGAATCCATCCGAGGCCCCCAGAACCCCGTCTAACTACACCAACCTGCTCCAAAATATAATGCGTACCTGCCCGAGGCCTCAAATCACATCAAATTATATCAAAACAATGGATCGCATCACAATTCAATCTTCATGAACTTTGAAATTTCCAACTTCTACATTCGATGCCGAACCTATCAAATCATGTCCGATTGACCCCAAATTTTGCACACAAGTCACTTTCAACATTACGAACCTGCTCCAACTTTCAAAATCGTATTCCGACCCTGATATCAAAATTTCCACTTCCGGTCAGATTTCTCAAAACCTTCAAATTTCTATCTTTAGCCAAATTATTTCAAAATAACCTACGGACCTCCGAATTCACTTCCGATCGCGGTCCCAACTGCAGAATCACCATACGGAGTTATTCCTAGACTAGGAATACCAAACAAACATCAATATCACTGAAATGCACTTCAACCCAGACTTATGAAATTTCTTCTAAAATGCTGACTTCTACAATATGCGCCGAAACGCTCCCGGGTCATCCAAAACCCGATCCCAACATATGCCCAAGTCCGAAATCATCATCTGAACCTGCTAGAACCTTCAAATCCTGATTCTGAGGTCGTTTACTCAAAAATCCAATCTTAGTCGATTCTTCCAACTTAAGGCTTCTGAAATGAGAATTTTCTTCCCAAATTGACTCTTAACTTCCCGAAATTCAATTCCGACCACACCTACAAGTCATAAAACCTGAAATGAAGCCGCTCATGGCCTCAAACCGCTGAACGACATGCTAGAGATCAAAAAGACCGGTCGGGTCATTACAAATAGATTATCGAGCCTGGCTAGTTATTCAGAATGGACCAAGACTTATTCCGAACAACAATGATGGAAAAAAGCTTGTAAAAAGGGCATCCATATTTGACTACACAAAAAAAATAGTTGGATATTATGCGAAAAAATTCTAGAGCAATCAACGTGCTCTATTGTGCGATTAATGAAGAAGAATATAAGAAAATATCCACATGTGAGATTGATAAAGATATATGGGACACATTGGAAAATATCCACGGGGAAGCCAACAAAGTTAAGGAAATTGAATCCACGTCAACTCTTGAATCCAAAAATGGTGAAGATCGAGAAGACCTGGACGTGATACCCAGGACGAGAAAAAGGAAGAGTAGAAAGAAGCAGAATATAAAATCTCAATCCATCCAGAATCATCAGAAGAATCGAAAGAATGAGGTTCACAACAAGAGAACATATACTACTACAAATGTGGTAAACCTGGACATATGAAATTAAAATGTCCTAGCTTCCAGAAGAAAAATCATAGAATTTCAACTTGGAGCAATGAGGATGATAAGAAGAAATGAAAAACATATGTCTCAAGAAAAGAGGAGAAACTGACGAGGTGTGCTTTAGTGCTATTCTGGATTGTGATCTCAAGAAAAAGAATCACAAATCTTGGAGCGACGAGGATGAATTTGAAGAAGAAAACAATCACGAAAGAATAGAGAATCAATGTTTCATGGAAATAAGAGAAATTAACAAGGTATGTCCCACTTCTATTAGTTATTGCGATAAATGTAATAAATTGCAGGATAATATCGAATTGGTTCTCAATGACATTGAGAAAGTTCTAAATGGATATAATAAGTTGATGAAGAAGAAGAATAATTGAGAGATCCAACTTGAAGAATATAAAAAGTTGACACATGAGAAGAAAGATTGGGAGATCCAACTTGAAGAATATAACAAGTTGAGAAATGAAAAGAAAGACTAGGATATTCAGCTTAAAGAATATCTGGTGGAGAACAACTTACTTCAAGAAGAAAATTTTGAGCTTCGCAAATAAATAAGCAACTTGCACAAATCCCCCAGCCACTACTTTGATAGATCAAAGTCATCTCCTTGGCTTAACAACTATAAATCGACTAAAAAGGGATTTACTGGTAAACGTCCTACTTTGAACAAGTTGACTGAGGAAAGTTCCAGGTCAACTAATAAGGCAGCTGCAGGTAACACTCTTCTTCTCATATTACATGCCACTATTGTGGCAATTCTGGACTTAAGGTATTTGCATGCAATTATGCCAAAAGTTATGTTAGATCAAAATATGTTTGGAGACCTAAGAAGTTACATGCATCTCGAATTACACAATCTACTAACCATGAAGGACCCAAAAAATATTTTGGTACCAAAAATAAATTAATTTATTTTGCAGGAATTCAGAATCCAGCCATAAAAAGAAATAAATGACATTTGCATAATGGATGGTCAAGGCACATGCTTAAAAATGCTTCAAAGTTCATACATACTCTATAAATGATGAAGGAACTATTACACGTGATGGTAAAACTTAAGTGATTGTATCACTAAAAGTTATTCAAGTTCCTTCGGATGCTTTATAAGGTGATACGTATGTAGTAACATTTTTTTTGGTTAAGTATAATATGATATGTACAACTACATATTGCTTGAGTCGAATAGCTACAACATACTACTATTATATTTGGTGTTAGTCTTGTCCTTGACTTAGAGATTTTGAATAGAACTAATATCTTGCATAAATCATGTCATTTGTATAGGCATCAGGATAAGCAAACATTCATGCATTCCTTTCATGTAGTTGTGAGTTTAAGATAATTTGTGAAGAGAATTACTTCTTATATCTTTTCTCTTGATGAAAGTTTCTATATTTCATTCAAATCTGAGAAGGTTTTTTAACCTTGATGCCTCGGTAACTTGTGCATGTGGAGATACTCGACTATTCCTAAGACTCAAAAGCTTGGAAGGTACATATATATGTCTCTATTGATGATTATCCTTACTTTTGTATAGATTATATTTTTTAATAAGTAAGTGACACATTTGCAGTGATCATAGATGTAAGTTTTAATAGTATTTGTTTGACATTTTCTTGCAAAAACCATTGTCACGACCCAAATCCAATAAGAGTCGTGATGGCGCCGGACACCACTGTCAGGCAAGCTAACACTAAGAATGTAACGACCCGACTGGTCATTTATATTATAAGACCCTGTGCCCCTAAATGAGACTTCCCATAGTTTCTTTTAATGATTTATGACTTGCGGGGATGGGTGGTTCGAGGTTTGGAGGAGTTTGGAGTAGTATAGGAACACTTAGTTCCCTAAGTTGGCCTTAGAGGCCAATTTTGACTTCAGTCAATATTTTCAGTAAAAGACCCCAGAATCAAGATCAGAAGATTCCAGTAGGTTCATATGATGATTTCAGACTTGGGCGTGTGTTTGGAACGAGTTTTGGATGACCCGGGAACATTTCGACACCAAATAGTGAAATAAGAATTTCCTTAAGTTCAAATTGAGGTTTGGAACGTGTTTTGGAGTTATCGAGGTCCAAATGGAATTACGAGACCGGGAATGGTTCCGTTATGTCATTTGTGACTTGCTTGCAAAATTTGGTGTCATTCCGAGTAGTATAGATAGGTTCGGCGCATTGTTAGCGAATTCAAAGAACATGAAGTTCTTAAGTTTGATCCAATAGGTTTTGGGGTGTGATTTTTAGATTTAGCATTATTTTGGATGTTCCGAAGGCTCAAGCGAGTCTGTATTATGATTTGGGACTTGTTGGTATATTTGGACGGGGTCTCGGGTGGGCCCAGATGCCATTCGAGCATCGAGTGAGGCAAAAACCAGCCTAAAATGACTGCTGGTGCACCAGGTCTGGTGCGACCGCACCTGCGGAAGTCCAGTCTCAGGTGCGAGACCGCTTCTGCGGTCCCAGTCTCGAAAAGCCTGTAGGCCACTCTTCGATTTAAACTCGGGACTGAGCCATTTTTGAGTACTTTCTTCATTCTTGGGTGATTTTGAGAGCATGCAAGGAGGGTATTCGATATGGCCGCTGTAAGGTAAGTAATTCCTACTATAAACTTAGCTTAATACTTGAATTCCTAGGTAGATTAACACCTTAAATTAATGGAAATCATGGGTTTAGAGTAAAACCTTGGTTTTTGACAAAATGGGAAATTTTCAAGAAATGTGTTATAGAATCGTAAAAAAACCATATAATATTGATCCTTAGGCTATGGGTAAGTATTTCTTCCGGTAATTTCCGGAATTCGAGCATATGGGCCTGGGGGGTGTATTTTGGGATTTTTGCAATTTAGGTTGAAATAATCATTTAAATAGGAAAATTTCGTACTTTTGAGTATAAATTGATTTATTTATGCAATATTTGACTAGTTTCGAGTCCTTGGGCGACAAATTGGGAGTTTCGGGCGCGTTCTTGACTCCGAAAGTAGGCTTGACACGAGGTAAGTCTCCTTTCTAACCTCGTAAGAGGGAATTGTCCCCATAGGTGAATATAAATAATTGCATGTCTTTATTTGTGGGGTCTACGCACGCACGAAGTGACGAGAGTCTATGCGTAGCTACTATTATGCTGTGTCGGGAAGTTTAAGATTCACAAGCATGCTTTATGTGCCGTAACTATAATCGTAAATGTTAATTTAGGTTGCCTAATATCATTGAATCATTAAGTGAATATCTAGGAGGTTATATTCTGAAATTTATATTATTGAAACCTTCTCTGTAAGTATATTCTCTACTAAATTTCTTGATTCCTGTTATTTATGTGTATATACGGGAACCCGCGTCGCATGTATGATTCGCGAGCGGGGTAGCCCTACTATTATGTCAACCGCGTCGCATGTTCGATTCGTGAGTGGTATAATAGATGCATCTATGGTTCGAGCCGTTCGACCCTTTGGCAGTGCACATTTATTTTCGCGTTGCATTAGCCGTACGTTCACGACATGTTATGTGTTTGTTAGCTGTTGGGTGTTTTGTGATTATGTATCTGTTAAATACCATGAGAAATGAAAACTAGGTAAATTGTATGCTAGAAAACTTGACACGTACAGGTAATTGTAAAAGGGTATTCGATGTTCCTGTCTTCATTATTATTGATAAATTGCCATTCCTATTTAGCTTTACACTTAAAAACATATTATTCTTACCCTAGTAAGTGTCACGTCGACCTCTCGTCACTACTTCTTAGAGATTAGACGGGATACTTACTGGGTACATATTGTTTATGTACTCATGCTACACTCTGTACTTAATTGTACAGGTTCTGAGGCGGGTGCATCTAGGTATCAGCCCGGAGTTCGTCATTGATACATTTAACTGGTTTAGACTCCACGGTGAGTTGCTTCTCTTGGAGACTCCCAGCAGCACTTTGGAGCTATCTTTTGCCATTTCTATGTATATTTACTCAGACAGTAGGATAGACTTCTTATTCTTTTGGTATTATTCTATTAGCTGCCTGTAGACTTGTGACACTAGTTTCTGGCACACACGCTAGTAGAATTTATTTTGGAATGTAAATCGTAAATTTAAAATTTCATGATCTTCTATTTTGGTATAAAATGCTCTAAGTTATCTATTTCCACTTAATATCCCAAAGATTAAGTTAAGCAAATGTGAAAAAATATTTTGTTTTTGGTAAACTACGTGGAATTCACTAGTGGGAAATGGTTGTCTTGCCTCACCAAGGTGTTGGGCGCCATCGCGACCTGGGTTGGGATGGGTCGTGACAAAGAAGTTAATTAATTCTTTATTTTAATACTCTCGAAATCATTCCTTTTCATTACATTAAATAACAATTGACGAACTTCCATTGAGTAAACAACAATGTCCCTAACAAATTTAAACAATGAATAAATCCCAAAGTTATCCCAAAACCCGGTGTCACAAGTGCATGAGCTATTTCTAGGAAACAATATAATACAATATGTAAAGACCCGTAAAATTTATCGTTTAAAATAATACCCGAATAAGTCCCCAAGTTGTTATAACTGTAGAAATTCTTAAAACGGACATTTTTTCCAGTAAAAAGTACCCCAAAATTTGAAAGATGAATTTTCCAGAAATTTGGGCGTTATGCGACGCACTATGCGATCGCATAATGTGTATGCGAACCGCATAATGGTCGCATACATGGGCAGAATAATTGCCCAATTTGAGGACAACTATGCGGTCCAAAATGCGATCGCATGTTGGTTCTGCGGACCGCATGGTTGTCGCATTCTTGCCCATTGACTTTGGGAAAGGCGGTTATGCGACGCACTATGCGATCGCATAACGTGAATGCGGACCGCATAGTGGTCGCATACCTGCACAGTGTATTTTAAATGTTGGCCCATTTTGAGGGCCATTCTTCGGTCGATTCTGCGGACCGCATGTCAGGAATGCGATCGCATTCCTGACCACACTCCGGTGTCGGGCTCCTATTTTTCTAATTTCAAAACCCGACCCCCAGTTTATTAAAACACCCCTCCCCTTCATTTTTAACTGATTTCTGAGCAAAAATAGAGAGAAGGGAGAGAGGGTTCTTGAGAGGGAAAGTTCTTCTTCATAAAAAAAAATTGATTCTTCAAAGTCGCTCAAGCCCAGAATCTTTCGAGTTAGTGCTATCTTCTTCCCTCAAAGAGGTAAGTCTTCACCCCATTTTTCCTAAGTTCTTAGATTTTAATTAAGAATAAAACACATAGGATGGTTCTTGAAGATGGAGGTCGAACCCATGAATGCATGTGAGTAAAACTTCTAAATCTAGTAAAAAGGGAAGAGGGTTGGGGTAAATTTCACAAGGAAGGGGTGGTAATCTAATGTGGTCACCCAGCGTTCGATAAAATGCTTAAAAGAGTTCGAATTGTATGCATGATTTCCAATTATGAGTTGAATATGTTTAATTGTGAACTAGATTGGCGGTACTAGCCGGTTCGGTGATTTGTGAGTAAAAGTTAAAAAGGAATTCCGACCCCATGTATGTATGGCTAACTTTAATCTTCGTAAAGTCACCTTGTTGGTGCCGGAACAGTCGCTACGTGTTAATTGTCTGAGTATGTGTAAATTGGGTGTTCTAAATATGTTGAGGCATGCTGCCCTACTCTCTGACTGTCTAGCTGAAATTCATGTATTTTGCTATTCGAAGTTGTGAAAAGGCGATTTACTTGTGAATGTTTTACCATGTGTAAGGTTGGTTAAGTACCCTAATATGCCGATATGAAATATTGGTAACAAACCCAAGTATGTGAATATGACGAAGTGCTAAGAGCTGTGAAATGATATAATAAACAGGAATTTGTGGTTGATTTAATCGTACTACACTGATTGTGGCAATGTCTTATTTGACTCGCCGTTTTGGGCAAGATCTGTTGTGACTTGAAATTGTATGGGTGGTTAGTTGTACTCAGATTGTGTCCTTATGATGAAATTCTCTGTGATTGAATTGTTAATTGGAAATGTTGATATGAAATATGATTGTCTGGTGGGATCAGGTTGCGCGCCGCAACACGAAGAAATAAGGGTGGGTGAGGTAATAAGGGTGACCGAGGTAATAAGGGTGGCCAAGATAATAACGATGGAATGTGATCATGTTGAAATGAAGAATCTATGAAATTTTTGAATATGGTGTTGTTGGAAAGGAAAAAGGGGAAATTTGTGGAACTTGTGATTTTGATTGTTTCTATTGTTGTGCAATGCTTGCTGATTCTATTATTGTCTCTTATCTATGCATTGTTGATCTTACTTAGAGTAAAGTTTGTTCATACATACTAGCACTATTCCACAGTACTAACGTCCCTTTTGCCGGGGGCGCTACATTTTCTTATATGAATGTAGGTGGTTCTACGACAGGTAATTCAGTCCACCGTCAGTAGTGCCTCCTTTCCTCTCCGCAGTTGAATTGGTGAGCCCCACTTCCTCTCGAGGCTATGTGTGGTTCATGTCACCTTCTTTTGGGTCTATTTTGTATTGTAAGGTATAGCCAGAGCCTTGTTTCCGACAAGTATTGTATAAAATCCTATCACTCGTAGATGCTCCATAGATATAACGTGGGTATTGTACATATGTATTTTGGGTAGTGACAATCGTGGTCCACGTGGTAGAAGTATGTATGTTGTATGTACCTTGAAAGTATTTAGTACCATATGTTGTTAATGATAAGAGGTAGAAATGAATTTAACTTGGAGTTTTATGTTAAGTCTCAAATTGCTAATTCACATGAATAAGGTATATGGAAATCATGGGGTAATGCGTGGGATAGGTGAGGCAAATCCAGGTCCGCTTGACTGGGGCCACCCGGTTGAGCGCCGGTCGTGTCCCTCGATTTTGGGTGTGACACAATAACCGTCCGGAATACAAATTTGACAGTAGAGAAAATACAATACAGTACTCAGAAGGGGACTCTGTTGGCTGCGGTCGTCTCGAGGAGTGCAGCTCACCTAAGTCTCCGTATCAACTATGCCGCTGTGCCAAACTAGGCCACTAGACGTACATCAGCCTGTGCAACAAAATTACACAGTAAGTGTAGTATGAGTACAAAAGAACGCGTACTCAGTAAGTATCCCGCCTAACCTCGAAGAGGTAGTGACGAGAGGTCGACCTTGACACTTACTAGAGGTCAAATTACTATAATTAAATATGACACTAAGCATAGATGTCATAATAAAATAACAAATAACAACAGGAAGGGACAACTTCTTTCATATTTAAATTTCAGTTTCCATCCTATAGGTTAACAACTTATATCTCAAGGCAATTAAACAGTTCAAATCACAGATAGTACCTAGCAAATATCCTGCGCAAGAAATACCGAGGTCGTACGGCCCGATCCAACAAAAATAATAAAATATGCACTGCCGAAGGGTCGAACGGAGCAAACCATAGATGTATCTATTAACCTGCTGAGGCGAACGGTTCGCTCCCATGAGAGTAGTGGAAGAAATCACCCCGCTCGCGGAATATAAATTGCGAAGCGGTTACACATAAATATAACATATTTTCCTCAATTTTTTTTTCGAAGTAATAATTTTACTTGAAACCTTCAAATATTTAAGATCTTGAAATAACTTCTATTTAATATTAATAGTGTATATAAATCAATTAACAGTGTTCACAAAGCATGGTGTAAACCTAACTACTCGGACATAACAAGAATAGTCACTACGTACGGACTCTCGTCACCTCGTACGTACATAGTCCCCCACAAATATTCACATGTCATATAAGTTCACCTATGAGGAAATTTTCCTCTTACAAGGTTAGAAAGGAGACTTACCTCGCCCCGCAACCAAATTCAAGATCCCAATAAACCTTTGCTTCGCGAATTCGTGTCCGAAAGCCTCAATTCTAAATACTCAATACAAATCGTAGGAATTAATTTCATATGAATTTACTAATTTTCCGGATTAAAATCCGAAATTTAACTCAAAAATCGCCCGTGAGGCCCATGTCTCGGAATCTGATGAAACTCAAAAAATCCGACAATCCATTACGATATGAGTTTAACCATGCAAACATTATCGAATTCCGACATCGGATTGGCTTTCAAATCTTAAATTTTTATTTTTGGAAGATTTGCTAAAAATAAGATTTTCTTCAATAAATTCATGGATTCATGATGTAAATGAGTATGAAATCATGAAATATAATCAATATAGGATAAGGAACACTTATCCCAATGTTTTCCCGTGAAAATCGCCCAAAAATCCCCAATAACCGTGCTCCAAAAATCCAAAACGAAATGAAGGAAATTAGCATTTTTGGTCCTAAAGTTTCTGTCCATCCGTCACTAAAAGTCCATTTTCGTCACCAAAATCGTCACTAAAAGTCCATTTGAAACAGCTTTACCAACACTTATTCAATCAATCATAACTTTCTGTACAAATGTTTAAATGATAAATGGTTTAATTTTATGGAAACTAGAATCAAAGGGTTACAATTGTCATGTTTTGCAAAGTTTTATATTCCTTATAGATTTCTAGATATAAGCTTCCAAAGTAGGCTCCTCGCATCGGAAATTTCTGGAAAAATTGTAAAACAGCTTTACCATCCTTCGTTAAATCGATCATAACATTCTATAAAAAATATCTAAATGGTGAATGGTTTATCTTTCTGAGAACTAGAATGCAAGGTCTACAACTTTCATGTTTTTTGAATTTTCAGATACCTGATAGATTTTGAGATATAAGCTTCCAAATTTAGCTCCGCGATTGCACCAGTTGCTGCCAAAACAGCTTCTGCAGAAATTTCAGCAACTTCAACAATGTGCCAAACGATCCGAATCCCATCCGAAACTCATCCGAGCCACTCGGGACCTTGTACGAATATACCAATAAGTCTCATAACATAACACAGACCTACTCGAGGACTTAAATCACATCAAACAACATCAAAACTACGAATCGCTCATTGAATCGAATTATGAGTTTTCAAATCTTCCAACTTCTATACTTTGCGCCGAAACATATCAAATCAATCCGAAATGACTTCAAATTTTTTACACGAGTCATAAATGACATAATGGACCTGTTCCAATTTTCAGAATCGGATTCCGACCCCGATATCAAAAAGTCAACTCTCGTTCAAATTTCTCAAAAACTTTCAAATTTCTAACTTTCGCCAAATGGCTCCAAAATGACCTACGGACCTCCAAATCCACTTCCGATCGCGCTCCCAATACCAGAATCACCATACGGAGCTATTTCCAGACTCGAAATCCCCAACACACATCAATAGCATTGAAATGCACTTCAACACAAATTTATGAAATTCTTCTAAAATGCTAACTTCCACAATAGGCGCCGAAACGCTCTCGGTCATCCAAAACCCAATCCGAACATACGCCCAAGTCCGAAATTATCATACGAACCTGCTGGAACCTTCAAATCCCTATTCTGAGATCGTTTACTCTAAAATTCAATCTTAGTCAATTCTTCCAACTTAAGGTTTCCGAAATGAGAATTCTTTTTCCAAATCGACTCCGAACTTTCCGAAATTCAATTCCGACCACAGGTATGAGTCATACTACTTGAAATGAAGCTGCTTGTGACCTCAAACCGTCGAACGATATGCTAGAGCTCAAAATAACATGTCGATCGTTACAACCATGATCTTTCACATTTTTAGTTTGGCGCCTCAGTTGAAAGCAGATTTGAAAAGAAAGCATCATTTTTGCATAAATTATCATCATTGGCTTATATGTGCTTTAATATTTTCATTGGATCTTATCTTGAATGAAATTCTGCCTGAGTTATGGGAAGGAAGAAAAATTAATTTTTGATTATCTTATTTCCTTTGGTCGCAATTGTCTTAGTAATATTTTTGACATATTCCTTATTCGTTACTACTTACGATTTTATGAAATTCAGAATATTAGTTGCAAGAGAAATCCCAACATGCGCGTTTTTCTTTATGCTAATATTTTTCTGAGCAAATTGTGAATAATGATGGAGAACTTGCAGTGGATATCTTGCAATAATCTGCTAATGACACATTACTAGTTGAACTAGATAGTCATGAAGAAGCATTAAACGATGAATGCAGGATAGCAATGCAAAATTTGTTGAGCGAAGCTGAAAGAATCAAAAGTATGAAAATTCAGTACCAAACAAAAGAGCTGCAATCATGAATATCTAAAGCCTGATAAGATTGGTAAGGTTGTGAAAATTATGTGTAAACTTGTGGCCCAAGATTTCACAACAAGAAGGTTCGTTTCTTCCTAGAGAGTTTGTTAGAACAATATTTTTCATGTGCATATTACAAAGTTTGTAAACTATTTTTGTATGGATGTTGAAATATTTTTTAAATGGTTTGGAAATTGCATAACGTTATTCTCTAACCTCTCTTTAGAATTGAAGGTTTTTTGAATCACATTCTTCTGACCAAGACTAGTTATCATTTGAAACAAATTCATGTTTATCATCCGGCAATTATTCTTTCCAAAGATCAATTTACAAAAGTATATTTTCTTGGTAATACTAACCAAAAACATGTCAAATTTTTTTTAAGCCTCTAGAAGATGATCGATTTAAAAATGAGTATGATGGAGAATTAACCTTCATCTTCACATTCCAAATAATGCGAAGAAAGGAGAAATTTTGTAAGCCCAACGATCGAATAAAGTACCAAGGTATAACCAACTTTCTATTTTTATGAAAAATAGTTTGGTATACCTGATCCCATAATATCTCTTTATAATGCCAAAAAAGATTTTTGGTTGACATTCTAAATTATGAATTATTATAAGAACTAATTGCTTTGATCTAGTAGGATATTTTCAGATGTTAACATTGCAAGAAACAAATTGGACTGAAATAAAAAATTGGAATGAAGTTTTTAAAAAAATAAATAAATTCTCATGTCATGAAAAAGACAAAACTAGAGCACAAGGCATAACACATGTCATTAGATTTCTTGTGATAGGAAGTATTTTGGAAATCTTCTTGGAGGCATTGACCATCATCTTGCAGATATTTCCTCACATTTACGAAAGAAGTTGGTATGGTAATGATGTCCTCTTGTATCCTTTCGTGGCAGTAAGTTTGCAAGTCTTTGATAATATTTGAGTGAGTCACAAACTTTTTAATGGCTCAAAGTTTTTTTTCTGCTACTTTATATGTTTAGTAAGTCAAATAGTTTTCCTCTATTGTTTAAGAACTTGTCTTTTAGACCGTATAATTTCTTTAGCTCTGGGTTAATGCTTTTAATTGCACGATTATTTATAACTCCTTGGATGATTATTACTTATAGTCATACTTTTAATTGGATATGCGTGCAGTATGTGCAATTGTCTATATGTTATTTATATCTTGTCACAAATACATTTTTGCGTATTCCCTACAAGTTACTTCACCCTTTTGATGATGACAAAAGGGGGAGAAAATAATGTGTACAAAAGTTTGAAAACTCAGGTAGAATGTATGGAGACAGGGGGAGCATAACTGAGGAATGCATAGAGTGAGGGGGAGTTCACACTTGATGTGCTATATGCATTTCGAGAAGAATACTTCAGGGAAGTAACCAGTTTATCTAGCTTATCACTGCCTTTAATTAAGTCTTTGATTAAATTTTCTTATTTTGTACTCAATGGTTTGCCATCATCAAAAAGTGGGAGATTGTTAGCTTCAAGGTTTCACATATTAATTTTGATGAAAACAAACCAACATAATTATTAATCAAAGAACATTTACTTGTGGTAATCTTGTTTTTTGTATAGGTTTATTCAAGAAAGAAGATGCTGGTAAATATTCAAACAAATATGGGAAAGAGAATATCATTTGAAGAATTTATTAAGGAAGATTATTTTTAGAGATTTAATCTCCGAGCGTCATAGAAGGAATAATATTTGAAAGTGAAATTTCAAATATTAAATGTCTTACTACAATATCAGAAGAAGAATCTACGGAAATTATGGATAGAAAGTTTTTCAACATCTTGAAAAGAAGTTGCTAAAATCATGGAGAAGATCTATTATTTTATGGAAGGAAAATACTATATGGAAGAGATACTACAAGGCCAAGGAAGAATATATTTTTTATGGAAAGAAAATATATTATGGGTATAGTATAATCTATATTATGGAAAGAGATTATTTTTCAAGATCAAGAACGGAGTCAAATATATATTGAGATCTATCAGAAAAGGAAAGAAGTACGAGAAAACAATGAAAAAGAATCTCAAAGTGCACTTCCAAAAAAAAGAAGATCTGCATGGTACTTAATATTCAAGAATCAAGAATTTTATTATTTTGGAATAAATAAGGAACCTTCAAATAATGATGATCCTACAAAGAAGGAAGATTTGAGAAAGCTAAGTCAAATGGACAATACTGCAAGAAAACAAATTCCTCCAGTACACATGGAAACGTCCAAGTTCATATGAAGACTTGATATCTTACATGGAAAGAATCTTTTATACAAAAGGCATTAAATAATATGACCTTGATTTTTGGAAAATATCTCAAATTTTTGTGAGATCAAATCTGTACAAAATGGATTGAAGTATTTAAAGATCTTTTTAATGGGTATTCATTTTTGCTCAAAGGAAAGAGTAGTTACTCTTTTAACATCAGACTTAATCAAGACAAGGATCGAGATCATATTCAAAAGAGCAAGAAGCAGTAATGGAAAGTTGGAGCAGCAGCAAAGGAAATCCCTTTCCAAAATTAGAAGACTGCTGCAACGGCTAGAATATTCAACGACCAAGTATACAAGAGAAAGCACCTGCAACAACAAACGTACGCAACCTTCTAAACAATTGTCTACCCAACTACAAGTTCTTTATTCTACTCTTAACAAGAATTGTAATTTACTTTTAGATTTACTCTGCACACAAAAGAGAGAAGAGAGACAAAAAATATTGGAGAGACAGTGTGTCCGAGAGGTTGTGTCATTGTTTATTTCTTTGGTGAGCAAGTGAAAATCAAAGGGTCGTTGTTGGTGAGCGAGTGAAAACCAACTCTTGTTGGTTGTTGGTGAGAGAGTAAAAATCAACCATGTCAATGTTGGTGGTGATCACTGGAAACCACAAAGGTCGTACTCAATTCAATTTACAAAGAGCTCTAAAATACAATACTCTTGCAACCCAAGAGGACTGGATTAGGATACCACATTGTTCTAAACCAGTATAAAAATTCCTGGCGTCATTTACTTTATCGCTCTCATATTATATTTTTTTCCTTTACTATTTATTGTGATTAACACTTGTTTAAATCAAAAGGACTAACAGTTCTGTGCAGGCTGTTTTTGCATAAGCCGACTAGGTCTGAAGAGTAGTCGACTAGTAATTTAAAAAGGCTACAATTCATCCCCCTTGTACCTTCATAATATACATCCGAAATACATTTCAAAAAGAATATATTTGAGTAAACGAAAACTATTGATATTGGTACTTTTTTATGTTATTTGTCATATTTGATGATATCCTACATCATGCCACGAAATGATACCATTACTATTAAGTAAAAGATCTGCAAACGATATATAATATATACTGAAATTTATTATTGGGAGAAGAAAATTGAAGGAGATATGTAGGCATGAAGATAGAAGTAAAGTTCATTAATTTTTCGAGTAATTTTAAGAGAATGGAAGTAAAGAGGATGAAATAATGGATGAAGTAAGAAGAGAGTGGGACAAGAAGAGGGAGGAAAAAAGAATATGTAGGAGGTTGATATGAAATATATGATTGTCCGTAATAGGTGATTATTTGATTTCAGAGGATAAAAAATTGATAGAAGGATGGGAAAAAGAAAAAATAAGAAAAGTAAAGAAAGAAAAAGCTGATAAAGTAAACAAAATTCATACAATCAAAAATATTTGTTTGGTGGACAGAAAAGTGACCTATGCTGCCACTTTTTTTCCCTTTGTGTTTAGTTTTTTAACTTTTATTATTTCATGTTTGGGGGTTCTATTCATTCATGAATTACACCGATCTTAAATCAAAGTACGTGGATGAATTAGTTCTCAAAGTCAGAGCGAAAGTAGAAGAAAAAAGAGAGATAAAACGTACATCATGTTTGAACCTTAATCATAAAAAAATAAAAGGAAAAAGAAATATAAAATCAGTGCGTAATTTTCCGAGTTGTTGTTGATATCCTCTCTCGCAAAATGATCATCTTTCAAGAGCCTTCTTTCTCGAGCAAAACTAAAATATGAATCTAATCTTTGGTAGGGATTGTCGCGCCCCCTTTTCCTCGCGAAATCGGGTTTTTGACGTTTTTGAGACAACTCTTTTTTCGGGATGGGTTTGGAATTGGAAGAGTCTCCACCTAACAGATTAAGGTGCGTTAAAGCACCTAGATCAATTAACTCATTTAACCAGTTTACATTATCATAGATCGAGTAAGGGCTCAAGTTACCTTGAGGGGAAGGCGTTAGGCAACCCTCGAGGTCCACAACGATGGTCCCGACCGAACTTAAATTAAGCGAATTGGTCTAAAAGGGAAGAAAGAAATTTGGAAAAATACGATATTCAATTTATTTTAAACAGGAGTATGGGGGGGGGG